>PVIR01015499.1:0-38180 GCA_004026965.1 Petromus typicus
TTAGGATGTGATTAAGCTAAGGATCTTGAAATAATTCTAGACTGCCTGAGTAGGTCCTAAATCCAGTGATGAGTGTCCTTTTCACAGAGGACAGACATACAGAGAAAAGAGACAGCCACACGAAGTTAGGAGCAGAGACGAGAGTCCTGCAGCAACAAGCCCAGGACTGCCTGGAACAAGCAGAGGTGAAGAGGTGAGGGAAGGTTTTCCTCGAGAGCCTGCAGACCCAGCCACATCTTAGTTCCAGACTGCTGGTCACCAGAACTCCCCACGGCCACTTATGGGGGCAGCCATAGGAAACTAATGCAGAAGCTTGCATGGTGGTCATCCAAGCCCCCTTAGGGAGGTCTCTGAGATTAGACTGGGCTCCAGAAGTCAGAGCCAGCAGATGGCCAGGAGCCTAAGCCCTGAAGGAGGATGGCAAAGCACAACTGTTAGTGACATATTGCTATTGCTGCTGTGGACTTTCCGCTTTTCTCTAAGTCTAAGTTTATAAGAAAGGCTCTGTCCTCAGTCTCTGGTTTCAAATTTGCAAAGGGAAAATCAACAAGTAGAAATCATAAACATCAGGCCAGGGTCACCCAGTGAATGAGTGGCAAGGCAGAGGCAGGACCTCCGTCTAGAGCACATGTCTGTCCAGTCCAGTCCGGCCCAGATGGTCCAGGCCATTAAGCCCTGGGTTGGGATAATGCTGTGATGTTAATCTCTTTCCAAATTCAGTTGCTTTCAATGCCATTGCCTGGTAGTTGTTCTTCTTGTCCCTGACCAACATGTGGATAATGGCTTTTGACTTCTGGCGTAGAAACCTGGATGGCTGCCTTCCCCACAGCTGGGCACCTGCATTAGGGACTCCAGTTGAGCCATCTTCAGAAATTGTCATCCAGAATGCAGAAGTTGGCCATCTGTAGAACGGACAGCGCTGGCTGTGGTTTGTGAAACACCAAATGTTGGAGAAGTATGTCTTTTGGAAGGTTATTAATACTTCCTTTCTCCACGTGCCACATGACTCTCTGCAGAAAGGAGGAAAAGGTTCCCCTGTGTTCCCTGGGGTGGAGGAGCAGCTTCCTCCTACCCTGAAGTCAGGCTTCTCACTCCACTCTCTTTCTTAATGCTTGAGCTGGGAACGAGTGGCCAGCAGAGGAATGAACACTGTCCTCAAGCAGTATCGCCATGGGACAGATTTTGTACTGTGATCTAGGGGAAAGGGTGGAGCGCCACTGCAGCATAAACAAGGATCTATGTCAAACAGAGAAGCACGTAAGCAGAGCCCACTGCCTAAGGGGCGAGGGAAGGTGAGGTGCAGACAGAGGAATGGGCAGGGCCTCCGGGAGGGAGGCATTTGTTTTCAACTGTGGATGCACCTTGGAGCACAGGGAGTTTTAAAAAATCTTGAAGCTCAGGTTCCACCACATCAGTTACTTCAGAATGTCTGGGAGCAGAAGCCAGGCACCAGTACTGTAAAAGAAAATGATGATTCCAACGTGCAACAAAGAGAACCGCTGAAACATATTCTTCCCAGGTGCCATGCAGATACCGCGTTCTCATTCTTCTCAGTTGGGTCATAGGCCTTTGTTTTCTCATGACTGGAAGTAGAATCCAAGGCCTTGACACTGAGCTGCATCTTCTATCCTCTTCTTATTTTTTATTTTGAGACAAGATCTCACGTGCGGTTTAGACAGGCCTCGAACTTGCAGAGATCCTCTTGCCTCTGCCCCCAAGTGCTGGTACTGCAGGTATGCACCACCATGCCCAGTTCGTGATGGAGATTTTTTTTTTTTTGAAAGAGAATGATTTATGGCAGATCTCAAGGTAGCTGGTGTTAATGAACATGATGCTGGCAAGGAAAATGCACAGGAGAGGAAACCCACTGTTTTGTCAGAACCGTGAGTGAAGACCTGTACCCACTTCAGGTCACCAAGTTTTAAAGTCCCAGAGCTCTGAGAAGTAATCGCAAGCCCTTTGAGGATCTGCAATGAGAGTTTTTTGGGAAGATTGTGTCTGGGACAGAATGTACACTTAAATCAAGGTCTTACTGTATAGTTAAGGCTGGACTTGAACTTACTATGTAGTCCAGCCTGGCCTCAAACAGGCAGTGATGCTTCTGCCTCAGCCTCCCAAGCACTGGGATTACAGGCATGCTCCATCACATACAGCTTCTTTGACTCTGGTTCCCAACGCATGTGAGCAGCAGTGACTGTTCATGTGAACATTCTACATAAAGCCAGCCTAGCCTACCCTGCTCTGTCATCCCATCCCTACTGGGGTGGCTCAAGTAAGAAGATAGCAATTTCGAGGTTAGCTAGGTCAATCTAGTGAGAATGTCTCAAAAATAAAAGGACTGGGGTTTAGCTCAGTGGAACAGGGTTTACCTAGCAAAGGCTAGATTTTGGGCTCAATCCCCAATACTGCCACAAAAAAAGTTAGAGGAAGTAGCATTGATTGAGCAATTGCTCTGCGTTCACCATGTGCTAGATGTTTTGCACTGTGTTGTTGCATTTCATCTAGTCAGTCGTACAACACTTTTTTTCAGGATACTGTGCTTGGTCTCAGGGTTATATCAGGCTAAGAACAAAGCCCTTGCTTTTCTAGAGCTTTAATTCCAGTGGGTTGGGGTGATAATAAATAAGAAAGAAGTATATGAGATGGGGACAAGTGTTGTACAGATAATCAAACCAGATATTGTGATGGACCTCACTGGGGGGTAGGGTTACTTATATTGGGTGAGCTTTCCAGGCTGGCAATGGAGTTGGGCCCTAAATGCTGAAGAACACCTTGAAGAGTGCCAAGTCCACAAGATCTGAGGAAGACAGCTCCAGGGAGGCAGTCAGTGTGAAGGCTCAGATTCTTATTGATCTGATCGACATTTTATTCTTCTACATTATTCTCATGATTATACATTCATGATCATAATCAAGCAAGAGAAGTAGAGATAACAGTAAGGAAACTGTGGTCTTGTGTAGACTAGAGAAGCAGTTTTGCTGTAAAAAGTCAGATAGGAAATATTTCAGGTTTCATGGGCCATATAAACTCTCTGTCACACATCCTCTTTTTTTTTTTTTTTTAACAACCCTCGAAAAATGTAAAAGAACATTCTTAGGTCTTGGTCCATATAAAAACAGAAGGTTTGCAAGCCAGATTTGGCCCGGCTGGCTTGGCGGTAGTTTATGGGCCATTAGCTTAGAGAAGAAGCACTGATTAGCATCTATTTAGGGCATAGAACTGATGAGCTGGCTGTATGAGGAGGGGATTCAAAAGAGGAAGCAACGATGGTCTCAGGGATGCGGCGGAAGGTGGTGCTATTTACTGAGATGAGAAGGAAGCAGATTTGAGAGTGAGGAGGGAAGGGAAATCAACAGCCAGTTGGGGATGAGTTGCCAGTTAGTCATCTACGTGGAGTGTGAGTTGGGAGCCTCATACAGACTCTGGAGTTTAGGGGAAAGGTCAGGGCTGGACGTCGTGTTGGGAAGTTATCGGCCCATGGCTGAATGAAAGTTACGGGATGCGATGACACTACCTAGAGTTTGCACACAAACCAATGCCAGCTCCTGGGGGCTCCAGCATCTAGAGGACCCATTGAAGAACTTCTTGGACTCCCAAGCTAGGTCTGTGTATGACACATGACAAATATTGCACCAAACTGCTTTCCAAAGGGTATTTTATATCCTCACAGAACCCACCTTGTCTCTGCTGTGTAAATACACACCGCAAGGCAGACTGTACACATGAATGAGCAGAAACACCAGAGTTAGAGGTTCCTGACAGCTTGAGGGCTGACGCTAAGGAGCTGTCAGCCACCCCAGAGGATCAGGCTGGTCAAAGGAGGTGGCAGGAGAGGATCAGAGCCATTCTAAGGACTCCCAACCACAGAATCATGGACAAGCTTGTTACAAGTGCCGATTAAAAAACGTTTTTATTAGTATGTGTTTGCAGTACATAACGATTGCATTCATCATGGGGAGCTGATACATGTACATAATTGAGCTTCATTCTTTTTACTTCCCCTTCCCCAGGCCCCCTCCTCCATTCCTCACAAATGCCGATTTTTAATAAGAGCTTCTGATTCACAGTCTGAGTGTGTTTTAGACACGCTCCCTCTTATCCAAAGGAAAAGTTGACCAGCCTGTGGCTTAGGGATAGGCGGGGTAAAGGGTGTGTCCCCATGGTGTCTCTTTAAGAGCCTTCAGTGGCTCAGGAATCTTCCGTGGATCTGGCTGGAGAAGTTTCAGGATGACTGGACGGCAGAGGACTGGTGGACCGGAAGAAGCATTTCCTCTAGTTGTGGGGCACTTTCTATTTGCTCTCCAGTCCCAAAGGATGCTTTTTTCTAGAAAATATAGACCTACAATATAAAATATAGATCTAAAATGTTACAGTAGACCCTCAAGTGATAGCTGGCCTGACACACAAACAACTTGGGTTAAAACTGAAATTTTAGTTTTAACTTAGGACCAAAGTATTCAGTTACAATCTGAATCCTGACTGCTTGCGCTTCCAGACAGTCTCAGATACAAAGTTTTGTAAAGAGTTTGGGAAGGAACATTACAACATCCTTTCCTGTGTGGGATTAGTTGAGAAATTCTGGGCTGATGTCTCTCTGAGGACCCCGAGCTCTGCCTGTGTGTAGAAGAAAGACTTAAAGGCTGTGTAGAGGACCCTGGGCCTTCAACTGACTTTCTTACAACCAGCCCTCACAAATAATTGAGTTTGTAAACCAAGAGTCAACTGCCCTGTACTTGCTTTAATGCAGGTGGTGTTTAAAAGTTTTAGATTTCTATGGGTTGATCTCCAACTCCGTATCATAGAGGGAAACTGGAATCACCTACACTTTAGATACATTGTAGAGTAAATAAATTTGTATGCAAACAGCTAAGGAATAACAGAAGGAATTTGCTTTTAGGCCTTCTGATAGGAATCAAAGAACCTGTCTTAGGTTAAACAGGTAAATCTGATTAAAACAGACGAAATCCCTTCCCTGCACAAAACACACATTAGACTACACTAGCAAACACAGTAAATCAAATGAATACAAAATGAGAGAGTGGTAAAAGCTAAGCTGGAAGCGATAAAGATCAGAGTTGGAGACAGGAAGTTTTAGGAGCCAGAAATAAGTGAAACTATAGGACAAGAAAGGTTTTCAGTCCAGTGACTTGGGAAGCAACTTCCCTGAACCTGTTCCTTTATCTACAAAATAGGATACAGTAGTGCCGACCTGAGAAAGGCTTGGCCCTGTCATTTCTAAGCCGTGGGATCTGGAGTGCTGATCAAATATTCTCTTTTGGCTCTGACTTTTATTTAGGCTGCTCTAAACTTTCTTCTCAACTAGATGTTGGCATTTGGACTTTTGTGTCTGTTTATGTCTGATTTTAGCAAGAAATCTGCTAAGTCAATTTAGCCAGAATCTTCCTCTCATCCTCAATACTTCCTTTTAGTAATTTCCCACCCACCACATCCCACTCTGATCCTTGGCTATAAACTCCTACTTTTTCCTGTCCTCAGAGTTGAGACTGAGCTCTCTCCTCTACTACAAGGCTCTGTTATGGTAGCTCCATCTGCAGTGTATCAGCCTCAACATACCTCTTGTGTAGAATCTGCTAAGGCATGTCATGAATAATTTTTCATGGATAGTACAAATGTTCTTTGACTCCTTAGTTTGAAACTCAGTTTCGTTGTTTGCAAACAAAGACCACAAGCCCTGAGCAGTAACCTGCATGTGTTGTCCCAGCTTCTTGGTTTTTTTATTTTGAGACAGGGTCTCGCTTTGTGGTTCAGGCTGGCCCTGAGCTCAGCCTCCAACTCACATCACAGCAATCCTCCTGCCTCTGCCTCCCGAGTGTTGGGATGACAGGCGTGAGCCACCACAACCGGCACTGTGGTATGTGGTGCTGATTGCTGTTGGGGTGAGTCTCCACACCCAGTATTGTATGCGGTTGCCAGGGATCAAACCCAGGCCCGTGAGCTTGCAAGACAGGCTCCAGAACCACTGAGCTAGCTCCCCGCCCCTGTCCCAGCTTCTTGGAGGATGAAACAGGAGGATAGCTACTATTCATCAGGGGTTTTTTTGAACTATGTCAAGTGAGATTATTAAAGGTATGTGAAAATATTTTTAACAGTACCCAAAGTTTTATTAAAGGTAGGAAAACAAACAGGCTCTGCAGAGGAAGTTTGGGTCAAGTACAAGTAGGAAAAGTGGACCCTACAAGCGTGAGGGCCACTCCTCAAGGGAGAACACAGTGGCTTGTTTGTTTGTTTGACACAAGATTTCACTATATAGCCCAGGCTGGTCTCCAACTTGCAGCAATTCTCCTGCCTCAGCCTTCCAAGCACTGAGAATAGGCAAGTGTGTGGAGAGTATAGGTAAATGTGTTCCCTACATTACACCCCCTGACACAGAAAAGTATCATTAAAAGAAATAAATATACAAAATATTGTGGAAAATAGAAATGTTAAATGCCATAAGTAAATGCTGAATGTTAGATACCATAAGTGCTTGACAGAATTGTAAGTTAGATTGTAAGACTTAGTGTCAGGGTCTGCGCCTACTGATAAGCACCATGCCTTATCAGAAGAAGACCTGGAGAAGGGGACCTTATCAGAAGAGGAACACCCAGAGAAACTACGTCAGAAGTCAAGCTCTTCAAGCACGTAAAAGAGGACCACTTTTAGCAGTCGATGGCCAGGCGCTCCAAGCAGACCGGCTGAGCTACTCAGTGTCGGCTACAGGACGCCAGGCTCTGCTAGGCCCTGCACTCCTCGAGGCCAGCTGACCGGGCTACTCTGGGTGCTGTCTAAGGTGCTGTCTAACAGGACGTAGGGCTGGCTGGTCCCCTTCCAGAGACTCTGCCTCGCGACTTCGTGGCCGTGCTGCGCAACTGCAGGCGGAGGCTTTGCCAAACGACGGCCCGACGTCTGACTCCTCGCGTCAGTTCCTGACACCGAACCGGATCGGGACTTTGGAAATCCAGTGGTGCGAACTTGGGACTCTCGGATTTGGTAGGACTCCCCCTTTTCGGTGTGCACAGGGTGTTGCAATATTGTGTGCTATGACCTTGTGCCTTAAGTAAAGTAATAGTAAAAGCAACCTCTGTGTTGGGTCCTCTTTCCGATCGTCCACTCTGCTCGTGACAATGTGCCACCACAGTAAAAATATTTTAAAACATGTAAACTATTATTAAAAAATAAAGAAAACATGCACATAGGTATTTTATGGTTTGAAAATCTCTTGAAAATGGTTAGCAAAGGCTCAAGACTTCAAACAATAAACTAAATAACTGTACAGACTCTCCACATTAGCTGAGGAAAAGCCAATGTAAATTATCAGGATCTACGCAGTAGACTAGCAATCTTATCTTAGATCAAGGATAAAACAATCAAACTAAATGTTCCTAAGTAGACACCTCATAAAATAATTATTATATAGCATTCATCAAATTTTAAAGTGTTTAACACGTTTGTTCTTCTTTTGTTTATGAGACTTCAGTTCCAGGAAAAGAACTAGGTGGACTTAAAGTGTTATAAAAAACAAAAGAACAATTTAAATTACTAAATTCATCTTCTGGAGTATTTGTTAATGCTCACTAAACATTAATTAAACAGTTTATTTTTGGGGGGGTTCTTTTTGTTTTTCACGCTGGCCTTGAACTCATTATTTAGCCCAAATTGGCCTTGAATTCCATGTGAGCTTCTTGCCTCAGCCTCACAAACACTGAGATTACAGGTTTATGCCACCAAGCCTAGCCCTGCGTTTGTTGTTGTTGTTTTGGTTTTTTTCTGTCCTCTTCCCTACCTGGAATCGAACTCAGAGCCTTGAACTTGTCATACAGTCGTGGCACCGCTGAGCTATATCCCTGGCCCTCTGTTTTGTTTTTTCAAGACAGAATCTTGCTGTTGCTTAGGTTGGCCTGCAACTTTATGCTCAAGCATCCTTCTGCTTCATCCTCCGAATAGCTGGGACTAGAGGTAGGTGCTACTTCCTTGAGACTTTTCTTGTTTATTTCCATATTCTTCAGCTTTCAGTATATGATAGCATCTCACTTATGATTTGTTATACCAATAAGCATGTACACGCATGGTATAGTGTACAAAGTAGACACAGTAGGTACTCAATAAACGCTTGTGTAATGAATGCACAAATGTTTTCCACATGTATCTGCTTGATGGTCTACTTGATCCATAAAGGTTGCATTTGAAATAAATACCTCACTTGACAACACTAATCTCTAAATTATATTTTATGCCCATCTCTCAAAATGTTGTTTTATTCTATGTAACAAAACATTAAGCTTTGGTTTAAAGGTAACCTAGGATAGTAAACGCTCAATATTTGCTAAATAAGTAAGATGCACATTCAGAAAGCCAAACTGTTATTTCAGCCCGAACATCCCACTCAGGGGCATTAACTGGACATCTGTCTGGTCACATTTATCTGAGGATCTCTACATCTTTTCTGAGAGGTGCTGGCTTACACTTACTAATAGCTACATTAAAATATTTCCTTGAAATTCTTCTTTCAAATGCCTCAATGTTCCAGCTGTCACCAAGGCGCTGAGAGTGTCAAGCTCACCCTTGGTCAGGTGCCGCTTGCCAAAGCGACCAGTGGGCGGTCCCAAAGAAGAGCTTTGTGTCTGTTCCCTATTGGGGCCGGGTTGCTATGGTGTCACCGCCCTTAAAACTCCCGGGTATGGTTTCCGGAGATTAAAGGAGAATTACTTCCAGGGCTGCCCATACTTGACATGGCCGACTGACTCAGTAGTCACTGACCTCAAAACACTAAAAAGTTTGTACCAAAACTCTAAGAAATGTTTTCGACCAATTAAACCTACGATTAGAGCGTGACACGATAGCCTTCCTCCCCTCTGAAAATATTTTAGTACACATTCTAACGTTGGCCAGTCTCCAAAATGGCGCCGGCAGCACCGCGAGGTCAGAGGTGAATCACATGGGTCTTCCCGGTTCCGGTGCGGCAGAGGCCCCGGGTGGTGAACGAGTCTCCGGCACCATGACTGGTTTGTCTGGCCCACGAGCGCGGCCTGGCCCTGGCCAGTTGGCATTGGCTTTTTTGTTCCTACTCGGCCCCAGCTCAGTCTTCGGCATCTCCTTCCATCTACCCGTTAATTCACGCAAGTGTCTCCGCGAGGAGATCCACAAGGACCTCCTAGTAACCGGGGCGTACGAGATCACCGACCAGTCTGGGGGCGCTGGCGGCCTGCGGACCCACCTCAAGGTGCGGCATTGCGCGGTGCGGGGCTGGGAGGGAAGACCTCAGGCTTAGGCGAGCCGAGGCCTAGGTGGTGGGAGTGGGGCTGGCGGTGGCCTTTTTGGCCCGGCCTGTCCCGAGCGCCGAGGGCCTGCGTGGGGACCGCCCCCTCACCCTTCCTGTTGGCGCTCGCGGGGCGGGGCCGGGCGCCAGTGCCTGGCGACGCTTAGCAGGGCGGCGAGGGCGGACGTGGTCTCAGCGCGCTAGGGCGACCTTGATTGAGAATTGTAGTCAGGGTCCTCTACCTGTTTAGTCGGAGATGCTTTGAATTGTAGCTTATAAGTCTGAATATTGAGGATGTTGGGATTGGCATCATGAAACACCGCCGTGCGAGCAAGAAAATAATAGAATCTATCAAGCTGTCGTTCATAAAATGTGCTATTGAGCACCTGTTGTGCCACTTCCGGTGCTGCTTTACATGCATGAACATTTAGTTCCTGTACTACCTGTGAAGTAACTAGGCATGGTTTGCCCCGTTTTACAAATGAGGC
The DNA here is from genome assembly GCA_004026965.1 of Petromus typicus. NCBI lineage: Eukaryota > Metazoa > Chordata > Mammalia > Rodentia > Petromuridae > Petromus > Petromus typicus. The sequence continues at coordinate 9,745 of PVIR01015499.1, forward strand.
AACTCAGGCTGCGAAGAATAAACGAGTCTAACGGATGAAGTTGCTTCTCAGTTTGGTAGTTAAGTATGTTAAAGAAAGTCAGGTTGCAATAATATTCCCCTGTGCATTGGTTTGAAATTCTTGGGGTGAACTAAAGATGATTATTGGCCACAAAATAGTCTTAACCTCTAGTCCTTCCTTTGGGTGTGAGATGGTCCGGACTTGCCTAAATCTCAGCTATATTCTTACTGATAACTACTAACCATAATGCCATATGGTCCCATTTTGCAGCGAAGTGGCCTGACCTGGTCTTGATCGTTAATATAATTAATGAGTAAAATTTGGTTGTGTTTTAGGTAATTTTATTCATTCACACTGCGCACAGTCGTCTTTTTCAGAAATATTTGTGCTTCTAAAATAGAACTTCAGGTATAGTAAGACCAGAGTTTAAACACAGCTTGTGTTTAAGGTATTAGAACTTAGTAGCAAGAGTAGATTTAGTGTATACCTCACTGTACTTGGAAAACATAAACTATGTAAAACACTACAGTTTTTGTGACCCACACTTTTTTTTCTCTTTTTTTGAGGGTGTGATTTACGGTACTGCTCTGTACTTCAGGCTAACCTTGAACCTCACAGTTTAGGCTGGGCTTGAACTCCTGGTCATCCTACTGCTTTAGCTTCCCAAGTGCTGGGATTGCAAGCTTTTGCCACCAGGCCTAACGAACCACACTCACCATTTTCTTTGGGTTGGGAAGTTCTGTCTACCTAAACAAGCAAGTGATGAGGGTTAAATTTTAGGGGCATAGATAACTATTTTGAGAAGATGGTTCTTTTTTTTGGTTTTTATTTTGTTTGTTTTGAGACAGGGTTTCCACTCTGCAGCTCAAGCTGGTCTTGAACTCATGATGTAGCGCATACTGGTATTGAATTTGCTGCCTCTGCCTCCCAGATGCTGGAATTACAAGCGTGGGGCCACCATGTACGGCTGAGGGTGGTGCTTCTGGCTCTTTAAAGGTTGTAATTTACAGAATCAAGCAATTCCACCAAAGAAAGAGACTTTGCTCTCATCTTCAGTGTTACTGTTTCTCATTTGCTCTTATACTTTAAAGCCTTTCAGTGGCTCGCTACACTCATCTGATAATTTTTTTTTTCCCTCAGTATCAGGTACTGAATCAAGACCTTGTGCTTGCAAGATAGGCAGCAGGGTCACTGAGCTAAATCCCTGACCCTCAGCTGATAATTTCTGTTTTCCAGAATGTTCTGTAGTGCTCTCTGTGATAGGTTTCTGAAGCTTTCACTTGTCACCTCCCAGTTTGCATCCTAGGGCACCCCTGAACAGTACCTTTAACTCATTTACTTTCCCATATTGTAACTCCTTATGTTTATGCCTGTCTTCCGTTTAGATTGTTAGTGCCCTGAAGGCAGGAATGATTTTCATGCTTGTAATTTTACAGAGGGCCAGTATATTGCTTTTCTTTTAGTAAGCACTCAATAAAACAGGACCTGTAGTGTATCCTAACAGGGAGCATCTGGGTGAAGGTGCTGGAGGGGACTCCAGCAGCAGGAGTGTGCACCTGCATGGATGTTTCTCTACCCGACACTCACCCTTGGCGTCTGGTATGGCAGCTTAATTGGGCCATTCTGGTCCTAAACTCAAATGCCAAGTAGTTAGTATAAGTATGGCTACATACTTTTAAAAAAGAACCCAGCAGCAGTGACAATAAGTGAGAGGATAAACAGTGTTAGAAACTGTTAGTGCCAAATGACCAACCACCAAGCTACAGATGAGATTTGCCATGAGTGCCTTTTTATTACATCTGATTTTTCAAGTGAAATCAAATCTAGATTTTGATGTGAGAGCTCTTGGTCTGGCTGGGTTTGGATTTTTTGTTTATTTTTGTTTTTGTTTAGAAACAGAGTCTTGCTTTGTAGTTTAGGCTGACTTAAACTCACAGTACAGCTGTGATTGATCTCCAACTCTCAGCCATCTTCCTGCCTCAGCCTCGCAAGTGTTGGGATTATAGGACTGCACAACCATCCTTGTTTTTTTTGTTTTTTTTTTTTTTTCTACTATGTAGTCCAGGCTGGCCTTGAAAGATGTTAGTTTTTAAGTGTCGCCCACCAATCCAGTTATTTTGGGCGTTGGTTTTATTTTCAGTGTTAAAAGAAAATAATATAGTGAGTCTACCACTAATTAGCTTGATTCAGCAGTTTGATGGTCCATACTTTCATTATCACTGCTTTCTCTTTATTGCTTTGATTTTATGTCTGTTTTGTGAGGTGTATTTGGTTTGGTTCGGTTTGGTTAAGATAGAGATTTGTAAGTAGTGTAAGATTTGTAAGCAGGGCTTGAAGTCCTTAAAATTCTCCTGCCTTAGCCTCCCCAGTGCTGGGTTTACAGGAATAGACCACCATGCTCAGCTTTCTTTATCATTTTATGTCACAATGATTTAGTATAGGGCTGGGGATTTAGCTCAGTGGTTCCAGCGCCTGTCTTGCAAGCTCAAGGACCTGGGTTCGATCCCCCAGTTAACCACATACAACTGGGCATGGAGGCTCACTACCAGCAGCAATCAGTATCACCACAGTGCCGGGGGTGGTGACTGACGCCTGTAATCCCAACACTCAGGAGGCAAAGGCAGGAGGATTGCTGTGATGTGAGTTTGAGGCTGAGCTCAGGGCCAGCCTGAGCTACAAAGCGAAACCCTGTCTCAAAAAAAAAAAAAAAAATTTATTTAATGTAAATCCCAGATGCCACATTTTTAATCCTGCATACTTTAACCTGAATCTCCTTAAAAATGAGAACATAACCGCTGTGTTACATTGCTATAATCCCACTTCGAAGCATTTGCAATGAAGTGGGACATAACAGTTGGGTTCTAGGTATAGCCACTTGGGAGACTGAGGCAGGAGGATTAATTGAGACCAGGAGTTCAAGAGCAACATGGCAAAACCTTGTCTTTTATTTATTTTTTTTTTTTTAAAGGCCAAGGATCTAGCTCACTGGTTCCAGCATCTGCCTAACAAGCACAAGGTCCTAAGTTCAATCACCAGTACCACATATCACAATACTGGGCATGGTGGCTCACTAATCCCAGCCCTTGGGAGGCAGAGGTAGGAGGATTGTTGTGAGTTCAAGGCTAGCCTGAAGCACATAGTGAGTTCAGGATCACCCTGAACTACAAAATGAAGCCGTGTCTCAAATAACTAAAAAAAAAAAAAAATGAGATCTGCTGGTGTAGCTTAGTTGTGTTGTGCTTGCCTAGCATGTAAGCCATTACTCCTCCTCCACTCTCCCAAATTGAGCCACAAATTAAAGATCAGCCTGGGAGAGATGATGCAGCCTGTCTCAAAAAATTTAATATTGCTTCCTTAATACCATCTAATACGCCGCACACATTAAAATTTTCCCATTTATTTCAAAAATATCTATTTAATTCGCGGAGTCTCTCAAGTCTGCAGCAGTGTGCTCTTTCTCCCTCTTCTTTTTTATGCTTGTGGTTGTATCACTTGTCTTTGCAGAATATCCATATTCAGGATTTGTCTAATTTCTCCATTAATACATCAGCTAACCAGATTAGCCCTCATGTTTTCTTTAAAAGGATTAAGTTCGAAGATGTAACCAGGTTGAATTTTACCTTTTTGGTAAGGAACACTTCACGTGACATGGCAGGAATGTTGTATTGTGCCTCTTAGTGCTGCTATTTAGGTGTTAATTAGTGTCTTGTGCTGTAGTAACAAATTAGGACACTTAAGTGGCTAGCAGAAATTACTTTAATGGTTTTAGAGGTCAAAAGTCCTCAAATCAGGGTGTCAACAGGACTGTGTTCCTGCTAGAGGCTAGAGTAGAGTCCCTTCCCTTATCTCTTCCAACTTCCAGAGGCCACCTGCACTCTTTGACTTTTGACACCTAACTCTTCCATCTTCAAAGGCAGTGGAATAGTATCTTCAGTTCTCTCCTCTTTTTCTTCCAGACCTGAGCTCTCCTCTTGCCATCATCTCATCTTCCTTGAGTCTTCTGCCTTCATCTCTTGCTTTGTAGTTCAGGCTGGCCCTTAGCTCACTATGTACCACAGGCAAGGCTGGAACTCGGAGCAATCCTCCTGCCTCTGCCTCCCAAGTACTGGGATTACAAACGTGAGCCACCATGCCCAGCATTGTGTGGTACTGATTGCTGGTGGGTATGAGTCACCATGCCGGGCATTGTGGTACATGGTTACCAGGGATAGAACTCGGGACCTTGCACTTGCAAGGCAGGTGCTGGAACCACTGAGCTGAATCCCTGGCCGCTATTTCTGCTTTTCAAATATTTTCACTGCTAGAGGCTCAGATTCTGTCCCAGATATTCTCTCAGTGCATCACCTCAGTTCACAAGTGTGATACCTGAGCACATTAGTTCTCTTTTGTGTACCAGTCTGCTTTATAAGCTCTGGACAGCTGTAGATAGCTTTCCCTTGGTCCCAGGTCTACTGCTGGATCAAGCAGCTGTGGTCTGGGTTGAGGAGTAGGAGGAATGAGGGCATTTAGTACAATAAATCTAGCCAAGTGGAGGCATTTGGCATTGCTCAGAAGGTAGTTTTGGGCCAGGGATGTAGCTCAGTGTTGCCACTGCCTGTCTGGCAAGTTCAAGGTCTTGAGTTCAGTCTCCAGTTCCACAAAAAAAAAAAAAGGAAAAAAAAGGTGATCTCTTTAAGGATCTCTTAGAAGTTCCTGAATTAACCTAATTCACCTTCTTCCTGTCTAGGAATATTTTAATGTCCATTGAATCCACCTGTGTTATGTGTCTGTGTTGCAGTTCTATGTTCACCCATCTCTTCAGAAAGACAAAGGGTTCCTTAAGCAGAGACAGTGTCTCAGTGGAATGTTTAGGAATAGTATAGTGCCTAGCACATAGTAGGACTTCACCAAAAGGACTGAACTAACTAGTGAGTAGGTAGGGCTGGGGATTTAGCTCAGGTGGTATTGCGCTTACCTTGATTCCTGGTACCGCTAAAAAAAAAAGAGAGAGAGACTAGTGAAGAACCATACTGATCATCTTGCAATTCTTTGAATATGTTGTCTTCACCTGGATCAGTCTTTACTTTTACTTAGCACCCTCTGTGTGCTCCCATTAGGTTTTGCTGCTGGATGACTTGAACCATTGGTGGTACAGGCATGACTGTCTCATTGGCTGGCCTTTTGTTTGTTATTTTTATTAGTAAAAAGACCAGTAAAAGTGATAAGATCCATTTGCACCACCAGTGGTGCAACCCACCTAATGGGACAGTCGTGCCTGTACCACCAGTGATCCAAGCCAGTGGAAACGTGTTAAAGTGTGAAAAGTGAAAAGAGCCTGTATTTGGACTTAAGTTCAACCCAGTAACTCCATGATTAAATGATGTGTGGTCTTAGGGATGATTTAATTCTTCTCCTTTCATCTTTCATGTGTAAATTAGTGGTGATAGAGCTCAGAATTGTAAGGACTGAGACAAGTGGGTTTTTAACTTTTTTTTTTTTCCAGTAAAAGTTTGTGAGAATTCTTAGGAAAGGTGTTCACACCTGGAGAAAGGGAACATCACTGTAGAAAATCACTGAGGACTCACATTATCCCAGCCCCTCACCAGGACAGGAAGGAGGAGAGTCATTCTGTCAAGAAGGGTTAGTTTTCCATCTTCACTAATCCAAGAGGGCTGGACACAAGTGGTGTAGAGGGCACTGTCACATGATAACAGGGCTGGGGTGAGGTGTGCTGGCTCCTCAAAAACTGTGGAGGAGAAACAGCCATTCCTCTCTGGGATGGAATTCTTGGTTACCAGGCTTACTTCTTATCTTTGACGAGACTGTCACTTCCCTCGGTGAAATGCTGATACTGGAAGTTTAGCACAAGGCTGTCAGTTGTGTGATGTAAATTTGTGAGGTAATGATTTGGAAATGTTCTGAGCGGGTTCTTTTTTATTTTTAATTGATTTTATTGGTACATTTTCTATACATGTTGTTACTACAATCAACATTGAGAGTTTGTACCAGTCTATGACATGACTTCTCATTTATTCCCACTAAATGGGTTCTTTATTATGCAGAGCTATTATGATTCTCTAAAAGTATTGATAGTCTTTGTTTAGCTCTGTATTGAATGAAAATTGAATTACTCAATTTTCAAGCTCCATATGCCGTTAAAGTGGTCAGATCTAGATTTTTATTTTGTTTTTTGAGACACTGTGTAGTTCAGGTGGCTCTTAAACTCAAGATAGTCCTCCTTCCTTAGCCTCATAAATGCTGGGATTACAAATGTGCATCACCACACCCAGTTTCAGAATATGAAACAGAGAGTGTGAATTAGAGAGTTCTAAGCATTTTGTTTCCCATTCTTCCATTGATTAAACATCTAATCTTTGGGACTGGGGATATAGCTCAGTGGTTCTGGTGCCTGTCTTGCAAGCACAAGGGCCCAGGTTTTATCCCGGTAACCACATACAATACTGGGTGTGGAGACTCACGCCCAGCGGGAACCAGTACCACATACCACAGTGCCAGGCTTGGTGGCTCCCGCCTGTATTCCCAGCACTCGGGAGGCAGAGGCAGGAGGATTGCTGTGATGTGAGTTGGAGGCTGAGCTCAGGGCCAGCCTAAACCACAAAGTGAGACCCTGTCTTAAAAAACCTTAAAAAAAAAAATCCAATCTTTTTTTTCGAGACAGGTCTCACTATAAAGTTCAGGCTGGCCTTGAACTCCTATATAGCCCAGGCTGACCTCAATCTCACAGTGATCCTCCTGCCTCAGCCTGTTGAGTGCTGGGATGATAGGGATGCACTGCCACACCCAGTATTTATTTAATATTCAGTATGTTCCAGACTTAGTTTTGTATTAAGAATGAATAGAGGACATGATCCTTAAGCTGCAGTGAGGAACAAAGTGGGGGGTGGGAGTTAAAAACCTGAGGTTAGGCAGTGGGAAGGACAAGCAGTGCAGTTGCGAAGAGATCAAGGGGTGGAGTATTTGAGTGGTCAGAGAAGTCCTCCAATCAGAGAATCTGATGGAGACAATGAGTGGGGCTGTGTGGCACAGATCACTGCTGTTGGCCAATGTCGAGGTACATTTTGGGATGAGAAAAGTTACCCAAGAGGGGTTTATACTTTGGAAACAAGGTTTTTTTGGGGGAGGGGGGTTTGAGTCTTAATCCTTCTAAAAGATAAAAAAGACAAACATTTATTTAGAAGTTTAACCTTGAGTCATAAGCCTACTGGACTAAGCCTAAGAATGGTGAAGAATCAGTTTAGAAGTTGAGAAACCATGGTTTATGATCCCCCTTTTCATCAGAAATTACTTGAAAAGTAGGACGCTGGTGCCACACACCTGTAATCCCAGCACTAGGGAGGCTGAGGCAGTCTCCCTTCATGAGAAGGGAACTGTTTAGAGTTTGAAATTGCGATACTACATCTTTATGATAATTTCCAAATACTGAGCTAGTTTCTAGGAAGCAGAACAAATTTATAAAGGTAGTCCAGAGTGGGCAGTGACTTCTCTGCCGTTTCTTGTGTGAACTGCTGACTGGCGGTTGATCCTAAGCCACTGCTCCCTTATTCATAAGCAGCCCAACATCCTGGACAGTAGAGCCCTCTGTGAAATCAGCCAGCTGGCCACACCCCAAAATTCTGGCTGCCAAACAAGCCCCTGACTTGAGGGAGGTTGATGTCATCTGCTCTATCCTGTGCCCCCAGCCTCATTGTTCAACGTAACGTGTGGGAAATCAAGGGACTGGTTGTTAAGAAAGAACAAGGCTTTGTTTGTGTCTAAAAGGATCATGCTGGACGTTTTTACCGTAAATAACTTTGGAACAGTATGAAAAAAAACATTTGATCTGGCCTCACCCCCGCATCAGTATTGTTAGGGCAGGACTGGCCCTTCACTGTCATTCCCGTCTCTTCCCTTCCTCCCTCATTCTCCCTTTTCTTCCCCACTGACTCCCTCCCATCAAGCATGACGTATTGCTTATGTTAATGTAGCAAATGCTAGTAGAAGCAGGAAGAGAGCATCTATCCATTATCTTACCAGTGCCTGGAAATTTTCCACTCTAGGTCTTGGTATTTTTACAAAAAAGCTTTCTAACTTCCTTGCTCATATTTTAGCTTAGGTAATACTTCCGTGTGCTGTATCATCACTGAATTGGGTTGGAGATCTGAAAGAATTAAGTGTTGCTAAATGCTTCTTGTGGCCTAAATGTGGGTTTGTTCTAAGTGAAAATCTAGATGTGATTCTCTAATTTCAGGAGTACAGCTGATATACTTTGTACTTGACTTTGATAGAAGATCAGGTTAATTCATTTTATAGTTATTAAATATAACTGCTGGGCCATCAAAGTTGTCCGTATTCTTTTTTTCTTCCCCAGGGCTGGCAATTAAACCCAGGACAAGCACTCTACCCTGAGCTACATCCAAGACTCTTTATTTTAAGTCTTGCTTTGTTCTGCTTTTTGTTGGCTTTTTGGACACAGGATCTTGCTATATAAGCTGCCCTTGAACTCACTGTGTAGCCTAGGCTGGTCTCAAACTTCTCTTCCTCAGCTTCCTGAGTGCTGGGATTCCAGCTGTGCACCACCATGCCTGGCCACATTTGTGTTTATCTTTTGAGGCACAGTCTCACTGTGTAGTCCAGAATTCACTGTGTAGCCTGACTGGCCTTAAATTACTTGAGATCCTTCTGCCTCAGTCTTCTGAGTACAGGGATTGTAGGTTTTCACCACTGTACCAGCTATATTCTCTCTATTTTAAATAGTGATTTATGATAGCCTTTTTCTTTTGTTTCTATTTGTCCTATTCATTTATTTTTTACAGTTCTAGGAATCTATCTGAGGGCCTCATGAATACCAGGCAAGTGCTGTACCACTGAGCTTCTAGCACCCTTACCCTAACTAACCCTGCACTCCCTGGTAGCCTTTTGAAAATAATTCTGTTATTGGGCCAGGGATTTAGCTCAGTGGCACTGTGCCGGTCCCACAAGCACAAGGTCCTGAGTTATAATCCCCAGTACTGCAAAAACACAAAGGGCCTGGGATTTAGCTCAGTGGTTCCAGCGCCTGTCTTGCAAGCGCAAGGGCCCTATCCCCAGACCACATATAATACTGGGCGTAGAGACTCACACCCACCAGCAATCAGTACCACATACCACAGTGCTGGAGGGGTGGGGGGTGATGGCTCACGCCTGTCATCCCAGCACTCAGGAGGCAGAGGCAGGAGGATTGCTGTGATGGGAGTTTGAGGCTGAGCTCAGGGCCAGCCTGAACTACAAAGCAAGACCCTGTCTCAAAAACAAAAACAAAAACGCAAAATTTTCTTAGTCTAAAACTATACAATCTTTACTGCATTAATAGTTGTTGTGCAATTTTCTGTTTCCAGATAATAGATTCATTGGATCAAGGCTTACAGTGAAGCAGAAGGCACAGAAGCCCTCATCACTATGCACTCACTCACAGTACCTCATGCTGGGTGCTTCCTGTTGTTTATTCCTCATTCAATTAAAAACTGAAAGTCATTTTGGACTCCTTACCCTTTTTGTCAAATAGAAGGTTGGATACTTGCTCTAAGACATTTTGTATTCCTTCAGTTTCTGAACCGTGCTGCTGCTTCCTTGAGAGTTACCCAGCTGCTTCTCAGTTTCCATGCAGTAACCACTCCAGTCCTAATCATTGCTCAGGTTTGTCAGCAGAGTGTGCTGTGTCTAATTTGCAGTCTACTGATACTATTTGGTTAGAAGTATTGATGATTTAAAATGTTTAGGGGCCGGGGATTTAGCTCAGTGGTTCTGGCGCCTGTCTTGCAAGTGCAGGGACCCAGGTTCTAGCCTCGGTAACCACATACAATACTGGGTATGGAAACTCAAGCCCAGCAGCAACCACTACCACATACCACAGTGCGGGGCGTGGTGGCTCACGCCTCTAATCCCAGCACTGGAGAGGCAGAGGCAGGAGGATTGCTGTGATGTGAGCTCGAGGCTGAGCTCAGGGCCACCCTGAACTACCAAGTGAGACCTTGTCTCAAAAATCCTAAAAAAAAAAAAAACCAAAAAATAAAATATATAGTAATTTTCTTTTTTAAAAAAGGCATTTTATTCTTTGGTACTGGGGATTGAATTCAGGGCCTCTGTACTGAGTTATAGTTCAGTATTTTTTTTTTTTTTTAATTTTTAGATAGAGTCTCACTAAGTTGCCTAGTTTTCCAGGCTGGACTCAAACTTTCATTTCTCCTGTCTCAATTATAATAGCAATATTGCTAACAATTACTGTAATAATAGTACCATTTTACCAAGTGCTTGTTATTTGACATTGTTCCAAGAACTTTACCTGTATTGTATTTAATCTTAACAGTAACATTATGAAGTATGAACAGCTATAGTCCTTATTTTGAAAAAGAAGCACAGACAGATCAAGGAACAAACCCCAAACTCTGCAACTAGTAATGGCACAACTGTAATTTGGTTTTTAGGTTGTTGTTGTTGGTTTTTTTGTTTTTTTTTTTTTTTCCTTTTTGGTAGTATTGGGGATCGAACTCAGGCCCTTGTGCTTGCAAGGTAGGTGTGGTGCCACTGAGCTAAATCCCCTGCCCTATATACAGATCAGAAAATCAGACTCTAGAACCTTCTGCCTTTACATTGTCTCAACGAGCTTAAATTTTTCTATTTCGTTTTTATTCCATATTAGAACTTCTAACTCCTCAGGAACTACGACGTTATTCTTTTTTTTAAATTAGTACATATTTGTAGTACATAATATTTACATTCCATATATAGAATTGGTACATGTACAGTACATAACACATCTTAATTCCATTTTTAATTTTTTCTCTCACCTCCCTCCCCCTGCCCCTTTGAGAAAGATCTCTCTCTCTCTCTCTCTCTCTCTCTCTCTCTATTTCCTATTATATTTCTTTTATTTCACTCTTTATTTATACTCTGGGTTACTCACATAAGAAAAACCATGCAGGGCCAGGGATTTAGCTCAGTGGTTCTGGCGCCTGTCTTGAAAGTGCAAGGGCCTGGGTTCGATCCACAGTAACCACATACAGTAATGCCAGGCACGGTGACTCACGCTCACCAGCAATCAGTACCAGAAACCACATTGCCGTGCGTGGTAGCTCTTGTCTGTAATCCCAGCACTCAGGAGGCAGAGACAGGAGGATTGCTGAGTTCAGGACCAGCCTATACTACAAAATGAGACCCTGTCTCAAAAAGAAAGAAAAAACATGCAATATTTAAGTCTGTGTGTCTGATTTATTTCACTTAATGTTACAGTCTCAAGGTACGTACATTTTCCTACAAAGATTCGAGTTTATAGCAGAGTAGTATTTCATTGTGTGTAAATACTATATTTTCTTCATCTGTTCATCTGTTGATGCCTGTAGGCCACTTTCAAGATTTATAACTGTATTCTCCATATAATACCAGCTATTTAAAGAAAATTATGTGTTCACATTTCTACCAGCAGCACCAGAACTACAAGCTGATTGGCATGTGCATCCATTATCTATGTGTCTAATTTATCATTCTTTATGGCTGAGTAATACTCCATTTTATTTTAAAAAACACATCTTTATCCAGTCTCCAGTTGATGTGCATTTGAGCTATTTACCAATTTATAATTTACCAATTATAGACTGTACTATTATAAATGTAGGTGCACATATGTCACTGTGATATAATTCTTTTAATTCTTTCATGAATATACCCATCAGGAAAATAGCAGGGACGAATGGGACCTGTGGTCAGTTTGAAATTTAAGAAAAACAATAAAGGGCCAAGGATTTAGCTTAATGGTACCACACACACCTGCCTCATAAGTGCAGGGTCTTGAGTTCAATCCCTGGTACCAGGAAAAGGAGAGAAAGGAAGAAGGAGAGAGAGAGAAAATATAGTTCCCATATATCCTGTGGCCAGAATCCCCCTTTTTTTGGTACCAGGAATCGAACTCGGGACCTTGCACTTGCAGTGGAAATGTGGTACAGTTGAGCCGAATCTCCGGCCCTCTGGCTTATTGTCAATATTTTACATTAGTATGGTATTTTTGTCACAATGAATGAGTCAGTATTGATACATTATTACTAATTGAAGTCCATATTTAGTTTGAATTTCTATTATTTAAAAAACTTTTTTTTTAACCTAAGGTCTGTTTCTTTACTTAAAAATTCCATCTTGGACACATTTAGTCGTATATCCATGGACTCCTTTATTTTGTGTACTCCTCAGATTTTCCTTGATGAAGGGTAACTGGAGTATTTGTAGGGTGGCTCCCTTTTGCCCAGTAATTTTCTCATGATAAGAAAGTTATAGGGCCGGGGAGTTAGCTCAGTGGTTCCGGCGCCTGTCTTGCCAGCACAAGGGCCCGGGTTCGATTCCCCGGTAACCACATAACAATACTGGGTGTGGAGACCCACACCCAGCAGCAACCAGTACCACATACCACAGTGCCGGGCGTGGTGGCTCACACCTGTAATCCCAGCACTCGGGAGGTAGAGGCAGGAGGATTGCTGTGATGTGAGTTTGAGGCTGAGCTCAGGGCCAGCCTGAACCACAAAGCGAGACCCTGTCTCAAAAAAAAAAAAAAAAAAGAAAGTTGTAGTTTTAAGGAATAAGACCACAGAGGTCAAATATCATTTTCATCACATCTTATCAACATGATTTATCATTGTTTATGTTGACCCTCACCTGGGAAGTTGTTTGCCAGCTTTTTCCACTGTCGAGTTGTTCTTTCTATACTGTGTTCTTTGGAAGGAAGTCATTTTGTGCAGCCCACACATAGAGCAAAGAGTTATGCTTCACCATGTTGAGGGTGCTGCGTTTATATAGATTGAGAAGCATCTGTATAGAGATTTGTCTTTCCTTTCCTATATGTCTATTCAACCATTTATTCCAGCACAAATTCATGAATATTTACTGTATAATTTGGATAATTCATTACTATTTGACTTTGTTGCTCGGATTGTTTCGGCTTTGACTATTAGGACCTCTTTCATTGGTTGGTGTGGCCACTGCACATTATTTTCTGTTTTTGAGCACTCTTACTCTGTGGCACATGATGTTCTGTGCTCATGTTGTATATTTCCTGACTTAGTCCTAGCAAAAATCTGTCATTTCTGCAAGGATCCCTGGTTCTTTTATTGTAAAATAGCATTAGAAGCCTAGATCTAGGTAGATAGTATCGTGGAGACATTGTTTTCTTCACACACACACACGTGTGCACACACACACGAGTTATAGCACCAGATAGCGAAAAGTAGTCACATCCTTCTTGCAACTTCTTAGAGTACGGTTGGAATTCTGTGAGCAGCAGCAGTGGGCTAGGATGGGAAGGAATGTGGTAGTGCAAAGATAGGGGTAGAGCATCTGGCCACTGAGCATTCGTACACTAGTTCTTCAGGTCCAGCTCTGCATTTACATTAGGCCATGCTATTTGTTATTTCAGAGGGTCACTGAAAACACCATTTGAACTGTTTTTGTCTTTAGTAGGACTGTGGTTGAAAATGACAAGGACTTTCCTGATAAATCATTTGAGTTCAGTTCCAGGAAAATTGCCCCCAAGATAAATCTGTGAGCTTTCAATAGAAAACAAATGATGTGTAACACAGTTTGTTTTTTCTGTTAGTCTTTTAATCTTGGCTTCCGGAAAACTTAGGGCCAAATTTATTGTGCAGATATCATTTGTTCATTTCAGGCTTTTGAAGCACCTAGTTATTTCTTCCTCCAGGTGAACCCTATTCTGTTTTACTCTTGATTGCTTTATTGATCTAAGCCAGTTAAAGATCCTTTTGAAGTGGGCAGGGCAGGGTATTATCTTGGCTGTTTGGTAAAGGAATAAGGCAGGCTGCAGGACATGGACCTGCTAAAAAACCTGTTTCCAGGCACTGAAGAGAATAGTCCAAGAAAATCTAATTCTAGATGAATTTATTTTCCCAGGAACCTGTCTTCTCACTTACTCGACAGTTTCAGTGTGAGTATTCACATATTCTTGACATCAGCTTCTTTGTGTCACAGTTAACATTCTCCCCCTACTTTTAAGCCGTCAACTTTGGTATTTTTCCTTTCCAAAAGGTGTTATCTAAAAAGATTTTTTATTACTTCCCATTCTTTGATGTCAGATGAGCAAATTTTATAGCTTGATTTTACCTATGGTCAATTAAGAACTTTTATGATACAAAGTATTTTTACTAAAAGAATCTTTTGAGCTTGCTGTTATTGATGAAAGCAGCAGTTGTTTGGTCTATTACCAGTGTAGTTCTCTGAAAGAATTAAAGAAGAAAAAATATAATCTCTCAATTCTTGAGGAATCAGTTGATCTTTCAAGGTGATCCGTACTCAGAACATTTTAATTAAAAGAAATTAAAAGCCATCATTTCAGCCTACTAGAGTTTGCCAGGTCTAGTTAGTCACTGAGTTTGTCCCAGTTTCCTATACCCTAATTTTAGCTACCTACTGGTTTATGTAATGGTGTTGAGGTTAGAGGATGTGATTTTTCTTTTTAATTCCATAAGACTAATGGCTTTGTTCCTAAATAACTGAAAAGTTACGTGAACTAGATAGGAAGCCTACTGATTTTAGAAAAACTTAGGAGATGTTAGAATGCCCCACAGTCCATATGGATTAGCACTATCACAGACTATTTCTGGAAGGTCAATTTTACACTGACAGAAGGCTGTGGTCGATCCTTTGCCTTCAGCCTCTAGGAACACATTTAAGACTTGGCTTAAGACTTAAGAATGAGTCTAATAATTTTGTAGATGTTGTAGAACAAAGGAAATGGTTTTTCAGTGACTGTAGTTCTTCAGTACACTGGAGAGGGGAAATTTAAACAGTTTTTAGACCTGAATATATTTTGGAGGTGTAGGTTTTTCTGGAGTCTTTCACAAAAATATGATAGACTTTGTAATTCATTTTGTAAACCACTCCATGAAGAATTTTTTTTTACCAGTGGCTTAATAAGAGCTTTATTATCTGCATTTAGGCCCTTTTAGAATGTGAGGCTCTGCTTTTTAAATTAAAAAAAAAATTCTTAAGGACATTTTTAATCTTAGGAGAAAATAAAAAGATCTTCCAGGAAACAAGGAAGTTGGACAGATGTGTACCAAATCATGTAAACCCTGTTAAATCGAGTTGTTTGTCCTAGGCTGATGCTCCAGTCTCTTTCCATCATGTTCCAGTGTGGAGATGATGAAATCTATCATGACTGTTTGGTATTATACCTTGATGCTTATTCTCTGCTGTCCTCAACTGTTTCTGTTAGATTTAAATATTTCTAGGTATCTATAATTCTTACCTTTTCCCTTAAGAATTAAAATGGAGCCTTGACCAAATTGAAAAACTCATTTTGCCCCATGGAGAAATTCTGTTTCTTTGGGTTTGGGTTGGTGGTGGTTGGTTGGTTTGTTTTTAAGAAATTGTGTGTCATCTGCAGTTTTATTCATAGAAGTCAAATCGAAGTTAGCTTGGAAAGTGAAAATCTGTTATTCCTACAGTGTACCTTTTTGAACTTCCTCTTTGCTGTTGTGATGTTGTCACTATGATTTTGGGGCTGCAGGAAAGTAAATATTGGGTGGGTGAAATGATTAATCAAAAAGAAAAGTTAGGTACAACATATTACTTTGGGATTTGATTAGTTCCCAGACCTTTCCCTCTTACCATGTGTGTAGCTAAGGTTCTCAAGTAGTCTTTCTATTTGTTTGTTTGTGACAGGATCTCACTAGTAGTTCAAGCAGGCCTTGAACTCGAAATAATCCTCCTGCCTCAGCCTCCCCAGTGCTGGGATTACAGGTGTGTACTAACACCCCTGCCTTTTGTGTAGTCCTTTTTCATGCTATTTCTTTAGTTGATTATTCAGAAAATGTGTGTTGGATGGCAGAAAAAACTAGACTGACATTAACCACTGTTATGATTAGTTATTTAAGAGATGTGCCGTAAGACCATTTTTATTAATACATCCTTTCAAATTTATCTTGTAATAATTTTTTGTTATTACAGATTTTCTCCATAATGATATGGTTTTGTTATTACTTTTTATCATAGGTGACACATGCTTTTATAGAAAATTAAAACAAAATGTGAAAGTTTAAAGAGGAAATCTCAACATTCAGAATTTAACTACCATCAAAAAAATGCTTTTAAATACGGTATAAGCTTAAATATATGCTACTCAGTTTTCAGGCCTAAAATTTTATGTATAAAAGAAATATTTTAGGGCCGGGGAGTTAGCTCAGTGGTTCTGGCGCCTGTCTTGCAAGTAACTCAGGACCCGGGTTCGGTTCCCCAGTAACCACATACCATACTTGCCGTGGAGACTCACGCCCAGCAGCAACCAGAACCACATACCACAGTGCCGGGCGTGGTGGCTCACGCCTGTAATCCCAGCACTCGGGAGGCAGAGGCAGGAGGATCACTGTGATGTGAGTTTGAAGCTGAGCTCGGAGCCATCCTGAACCACAAAGCGAGACCCTATCTCAAAAAAAAAGAAAAAAGAAATATTTTAACAATAGCATTAGAACACCTGTTTTTATATACTGAACCCAGTACTTTTGTGTTACAGTGCCGAGTAGCTTCCTGTCTCAAGTAATGAAGTATGCCTTTTTCTAAAATAGCCATGCATTCTTAGTTTGAGATCCAATCTGTTAAATTATTATGGAACCCTTTCTTCATGTCTTACCCTTCCCTAAACATACATATCCCACTCCATTTGTGCTTATAAACCATTCTTTAGTAGTGGAGCAATTTAGGTTTTGAGACTAAAGCTAAGGCTCTACAAGTAAGAAATAATCCATTTGAGGGGAGGATGAGAGTGGGGATCGAACTCAGGACCTACAAAATAATCATTTATAAAAGCCAAAAATGTCTTTTTCGCTTGGCATGGTGGTAGCCGCCTATAATCCCAGCAGTTAAGAGATAGAGGTAGGAAGTTCATCCTGAATTCAACCTGGGCTACACAGTGAGCTCCAGGCCAACTAGAACTACAGAGCAAGACCTATCTCAAAAAAAAAAAAAAACTACACACACAGAGGCAGGGGATTTATCCCAGTGGTTCCAGCGCCTGTCTTGCAAGTACAAGGGCTCAGGTTCGATCCCCAGTAACTACATACAACAGCCGAGTGTGGCGACTCACGCTTACCAGCAATCAGTACCACATTTCACAGTGCCGGGAATGGTGGCTCACACCTGTAATCCCAGCACTCAGGAGGCAGAGGCCGGAGGATTGCTATGAGTATGAGGCTCACTTGGGGTACATAGTGAGCTTAGGACCAGCCTGAGCTACAAAGCCAGACTCTGTCTCAAAAAAAAATTAAAAAAATAAAAAAGCCTTGGGCCTGGGATTTGGCTCAGTGGTTCCGGTACTTGTCTTGCAAGTGCAAGGACTAGGTTCAATCCCCCCAGTAACCACATACAGTACTGGGCGTGGAGACTCACCCTAGCAGCAGCCAGTACCACATACCACAGAGGCAGAGGCAGGAGGATTGCTGTGATGTGAGTTGGAGGCTGTGAGCTCAGGGCCAGCCTGAACTACAAAGCGAGACCCTGTCTCAAAAAAAAAAAAAGAAAGAAAAAAAGCCTTTTTTAGGAGACAGAGTTTGGGATTCTAGTACCCCTGTTCCTGTTTTTTTTTTTCTCGGTGCCGCCATACTGAATAATGAATTTCATTTGTTTTTTATGGTTCTAGGGATAGAACACAACGCTTCACTCATGCTAAATAAGAGCTCTACCACTGAACTGTATCCCAGCCCCTAGGAGAATCCTTTTATTCTTCATGTCTTGCGCACAGCTCCTGTAACCACTGACGTAGTTAACAGGCACTTTGTAAGAACAGGCCTTTCAGATACTCTTCTTTATGCGTGTTGCCTTTTCCTTTTCTCTTTTTAATCAAGTGTATTAATTCCATTCTCCACTCCCACTCCAGTCTCGTCAAGGTTTATTTTTTAAAAGAAATGTGCTTTTATGTCTTTTTCCTCTTATATATTCTTTTGGTAATTGTCAAGTTCCATTTTGTGACATGTCTCTTTATAGAGAATGGTGCAAGTCTACATCTATAAAGTGAGATTTTGCCTTTTAAAACCCAAATTATGTAACTGGATGAATGGGTGGATCAGTTTTTGGTATCCTGAGGTATCCCGTAGTAGCAATAGATTCAGCCTTCAGTGTGCTGTGAGAATGGTAAGAACTGTTGACCACCTTTTTAATTACCTTTTATGGGTAACAAGTCTGTCTTCCCAGTTCCTGTAAGTATCCTTTCTAAATGCTATTTGCTCCCTGTTCTTTATTTTAGATCACAGATTCTGCTGGCCATATTCTGTACTCCAAGGAGGATGCATCTAAAGGGAAATTTGCCTTTACCACTGAAGATTATGATATGTTCGAAGTGTGTTTTGAAAGCAAAGGTAAATACTTTGGTCCAAATGTTTTCTCTGGATTAAGCTCCTCCTCTTCAGTTCTGTAGTGTCCTGTGCTATAGTTAGCACTTGATTTCCAGTTTCATTTTGTTTTTTGTTTATTCTGATACAGAGTCCTCATGCCATGTAGTAATTGGGGACATCTTTGGAAAGATTTTCTAGGTAGAGTAAAAGATTGACAAAATGGTGCACAGAGGATTTTTAGGACAATGAAAATACTCCGTGTGATACTATAGTGGTGGAAACGCATCACTATACATCTATATCAGCATCACATCTGGAATGTATACCTGGTGTAAGCTGTGAGGGTTGGGGGATCAGGATGGATCATTGTGGGTTTATCTTTTATAACAAACACATTCCCCTGGTAGGAGATGTTGATCATGGCAGAGGCTGTGCATGTGTAGGGATAGGAAGAACTAAGACATCTCTGTACCTTCCTCTCCAATTTACTCTTAACCTGAAAGTGCTCTAATAAAATTAAATTTTTTTTTAGAAAAAGATTTATCTATTTGTCAGACAAATGCAGAAAGAGATACAGTATTACTGGAAGGGTCTTTTTATAAAAGAGACCCGTTAAGGCTGTGATGTCAGTTAAGAGAATGTAGTCTGGAACCATATCAGCCAAAGTCTGTGGTTTTGTGGTTTCATTTGAGCTTGAAAATGCTAACACTGTCCTCCAAAAAACAGATAGTCAGAAGGCTGTTGTTAGGAGAGTACTGATCATTTAGACTAGGTAAGACTGGGAGCTGCTTGAATTCCACACTTTTTTAAATGAGGAAGAAAAAGCCAAAAATTTGTATTACATCTCTTTGGATAATGTCATAATCTGGATTACACTTTGGATTTAGAAAAGATTGTAACGGTGTCATATTTGGTTTGGCATGGCTTGGGTTAGGCTGAGTTCAGAATGTTCAGAAAACATCTATAACTTCTTTTAGTCTATTCCTAATCTTACAAGGATAGTCTTAATTCTCTTGCTTTAAAATTGACCTTTCTACCTGAGCACAGTGACAAACACCTGTAATCCCAGTAGGAGGTAAAGGCAGGATGATTATAGCAAGGCCAGCCTTGGCTTCACAGTGAGTCCAAACCAGCCTGAACTACATACATAGCGAGACCCTTTTTGTCGTGAGGGTACCTTTGTAGTCATCCCCAAAAGAAATTCTTCATTGTTATTTTGTTTGGTTTTGTTTTTGATCTTTTGAGGCAGGGTTTCACTACGTTATCCAGACTGGCTTTGAATTCACTATGTAACTCAGGCTAGTTTTGAACTTGCAGTGATCCTCTTGCCTCGATCTCTCTTATTTATTTATTTATATTTTTAAGATAGGGTCTCCCTTTGTAGTTCAGTCTGGCCCTGAACTCACTACATAGCCTAAGCTAGCGTCAAACTAACAGCAGTCCTCCTGTTTCTACTTCCTGAGTTGCTGGTATTACAGGCATGAGCCACCATGCCTGGCAGTGTGGTATGTGGTACTGGGATCAAACTCGGGACCTTGTGCTTGCCAGGCAGATGTAGAACCACTGAGCTGAATCCCCAGCCCTGCGTCAGTCTCTTGAGTGTTAGGTTTATGGGCATGCACCACTATGCCCTTCTCTTCACTGTCTTCTAAATAAGCTATACATTGAAAAGCCTTTGCCCATGCTTTGTCTTCAGTCTAAAATATTTTGTCCAGGTCCTGCCTCAAACCAGGTGTACTGTCCTTAGTTAAGTCAATTCACAACTCATTTGCTTCTTCCTCTTTGCCCCACAGCTGGGATCATCTGAGCCAGTTAATTCTGGCTTAAAATTGTACAATGCTTTTCCTGAGCATGGAAGCACACACCTATAATCTCAACTGCTTGGGAAACTGAGGCAAGAGTATTTCAAGACAAATTGCCCAGCCTGGCCGATTTAATAGACCCTGTCTCAAAATAAAGAATAAAAAGGAGAAGGGGATACCTTAGTGGTAGAGCCCTTGTGCAATATGAGGGAGGCCCTGGATTTGATCTTCTGTACCACTAAAGTTTTTTTGTTTTGGATTTTCACTGTACTGTGATGTGTGTGTATATGTCTTAAGTTTGTTTGTTTTGTTTTGAGACAGGGTTTTACTATGTAGTTTAGGCCAGCCTTGAACTCACTATGTAGCTCAGACTGGCCTAGAACTCACAGTGATGCTCCTGCCTCACCCTCCTGAGTGCTAAGATTACAGGCATGCACTACTACACCTGGCTATATATGTTTTAGATCTCCTCAAATTATTTGAAGGCTAAGATTTTTAGAAGACTCCAGGGCCAGGGTTTAGTTCAGTGTTGCTACACCTGCCTCACAAGTGCAAAGTCCTGAGTTTGATCCTCAGTACCAAAAAAAGAAATAAGAAAAAAAAAAAAAGACATAAAAGACTTCAGTACAGTTGTAGCTTCCAGTGAGTTTTCAGTGAATAGTTTGTTTATTAGGTGCTACAGATTGAACCCAGAGCCTTACGCTTGTTAGATAAGTGTTCTGCTACAGAGCTACACTCCCAGTACCTCTCCTTTTTTAATAATGAAAATATATTCATCAATTGAAGCAAGATCTTGTTAAGCTGCCTAGGCTGGCCTTGAACTTGCAGTCTTCCTGCCTCAGCCTTTGGAATCGCTGGGATTACAGGCCTGCACCACTGTGCCTGGCCTTCAGTTAATAGTTTTTTAAATATTTTTAGTGCATTTCAGAAAACCTTGATGTCTCAAGGAGCAGAGTGTACAGTGCCATTCTCTGGTTTACATTCTCAAGAATTCCTGTTTAACTGGTACTGTATTCCCCCAAACTTCTTATTTTAAGTAGGCAATTTTTAAATTTTATAATTAGGTAAAATCTAAGGAATTGAGCTGAGTGTTTGTCTAGAGCTCTTTGAGGCTCCCATTCTCCTACATGGTGACTTAAGATTGAAATTACTTTTGGAGGCCGTGTAGTTAGCTCAGTGGTTCCGGCACCTGTCTTGCAAGCACAAGGACCCAGGTTCGATCCCCGGTAACCACATACCATACTGGGTGTGGAGACTCAAGTCCAGCAGCAACCAGTACCACATACCACAGTGCCGGGCGTGGTGGCTCACGCCTGTAATCCCAGCACTCGGGAGGCAGAGGCAGGAGGATTGCTGTGATGTGAGTTGGAGGCTGAGCTCCTGGCCAGCCTGAACTACAAAGTGAGACCCTGTCTCAAAAAAAAAAAAAAAAAAAGATTGAAATTACTTTTGATCAAATTGAATCAGATTGGTTTTTCTAATATGAATGTTGCATTGAGACACTGTTATCCCAGATAGACATTTTTCTGCCAAATGTGCGCTTGCCTATAATACCAGCATTAGGGAAGCTGAGGCAGGAGAATGGCTACATAGTGAGTTCAAGGCCAGCCTAGGCAACTTAGCAAGACCTTATCTTAAAATAAACCCAAAACCAAGCAGGCATTTTTCTAAGGAGCATTTCTGAGAATTGTACTATAAAATATTTTTTTTCCTTTAGCTTTTTTAACTGTTACAAGAGTTTCAGGGGAATAGCCCTATAATATTTTATTGACCTTGAAATAGGCTCTATATTGATCAAAATAATTGAATTAAAATGAAATAGTTGATAAAAGCTGTGCTTTTCCAATACTCAGGATTATCCTAAGTAAAGCCAAGTTTAGCGTGTGCCCAGTAGTCCTAATTGAGCATGGCCTCTCAGTTTGACCCTCTCTTCAGACATAGAAATGTGCGTTTTTAGCCCATATTGGTGCTTGCTCCCTGCGGATCTTACGCCACTCTGTTTCACAAGGTTGGGACTTGGGAGTTTCGTTTCCCTGGCCGGTGAGCCTGTTCGCTATCTCCTTGATTCTGCTTCTCTGTAGTTGAGTTGCAGCATCTTATGTCCTGGCTGCCCCAAGATGTTTGGCAGCAGCATGTTCTCGCTGCTTTCCGGCATCCCACACAGATACAGGCTTTGTCTGGAATGTTTGTGATTTTAGCCAGAGCCAGGAATTTTCTGCAGCTGAGTAGTGGGAGGAGTTCTGGCTGTTTCTCTCTGTGGAGAGGATAGGATTAGGGGGAGGAAGGGTGGGTGGGTGATTTCCCGGAATTTCAAATATTCTACACAATGAATCTTTTGATTTCTTTCTTAGGTACAGGGCGCATACCTGACCAACTCGTGATCCTAGACATGAAACACGGAGTAGAGGCGAAAAATTACGAAGAGGTATGTGCTGCTGCGACAGCCAGAGGAGGCAGTAACGCACGTGCTGTGAGGTTTCTGTGACCTGCTCAGGCCACTGGCCTGTGCTGCACCCAGAAGACTGGTTTTCTCAGCAGTCACGTGATAACCAGCAATAATCTTACTGATACAACAAGTTGTTAACAGCCTTGAACAATAATTCTCTCTGTGCTGTCAGCTGAAGGACTGAACCAGCTGTCCTGTGCAGTGTGAATGTGGTAAAGCCCAAAACACATCCCCTTAGCTCTCTTAAGGTGGAAAGCAGATAGCAACAGTTAAACTTTTTAAAAGCTGGGATTTGGTCATGTGTTAACAACCATGGGTAAGAAAAGTGATTGTTTTTAATTCCTAAAATGTCATCCCCCAGAACTGACGCCAGACCTGGACTCAGTGCCCTTCTGTCTGGAACAACTCTGGTGTCTTTGAGAAACAACAACGTAAATGATAGCGTTTAATTAAAGTACTTCCAAACTTTAAAGAAAAGGATGGGAAAGAGGAAAAAGCTGTAAGAGATTGGAGGTGGTGCTACTAAGTAGAGATTGCATGCTAACAGGGAGAATTACAGAGTAACACAAAGTGGTATTTATTTCCGTGACAGTGAAGTGGAGGAGTGCTTGGGCTAAGGAGAGGGGTATGCTGCGCATCCAGCCCACAGCCTCACATGTGCTAGACAAGTGCTTCAGCCCAGCCTCAGCGTTTTCATCTTCACCTGAGAGACTGGGGACAGCTTAAAATCGTTCTTCAGATAAAGAGCACCTTTGAAAAACCACAAGAACAATTAAAAGAGTGCAGAATTGATGTTTACAGAAAGATAAAAGAATTTTTCACCAAGCCAAACTATTTGAGGTCATGAAGAAGAGGTGAGGTGCAGGAAATGTAAATTAAATAAATGAGAGAAAATTGTTTTAAGTGATTGAGGAGAATTTTCTAGGAATGATGAAACAAGAAAAGTTGCTGGGTCTTTGGTGAAGACTTTAGAAGGGAAATATAAAGTGGAAGAAGATTGGAAGTGACTGGATATTTCTGCAGGATGAAGTAGTCATAGAGTAATTACAGCTCTCTGAGTCTTTCCTCTTTTTTTCCTCTGTTCATGTATTCAATTGAATGAAACCAAATAGAGTTACTTGGAGGTAATAAATAGGAGCAAATGATATAATACCGAATGCAGGAGGGTGATTCCTGGTAGAGACTTTGAATTGCTTGTTTTTTCAGGCTAGTTTATTGAAAAATAAAATAGTACAGCCTCTATATTTAATAAATTTAAGAGTTTGAAAAATCTTTTTAAATTTTCATGATGAGAAGAATCTTAATTATACTTAAATAAGATGATATATGTTAAAGTGCTATTGTAAGAAACAAAACACTAAGAAAAATGTTGTAGTTATATGAGGAACAATAATAGATAAAATGTATTTTCGGTTTTTAGTTACTACTGCCATTTCCAACCATGAGCCATTTTCTAAGCAAGCTTTCATTGTATCCTACTATACTAGTTTTACGTGTTGTAATCTTGTCCAACTTGGTTGGCTGTCACTAAAAAATATTTATTAAATGACAGGTACCAGTCCGCTATTAGACTTGAGACCTAGCTTTTCCTCTTGAAAACAGGTTATATTATTGTGGCTTATATGAAGAATGATGTGAACACCAATGTCACATCACATTTTAGAACCCTATGCTTCCTGGAATTTCAGGCTTGGGAAAGGGGCTTTATCTTTTTTGACCTTCTGCTTAACCCGAGAGGGGAACCCCTAGCAGAAAGGAAACCACATCGCTTCCTTTGCCTGCTTCCTGCTTTGGATGTCTGGCGCGTCGTTACGCACATGGTTACAACACAGCTCTAAGGTTCTGCTTCTTAACCACCACAGACTCCTCCCCACAATTTTCCTTAATGACCCCACTTCCAGCCCCCCAGCAGCAAACCAGACAGCGCAGAGGAGGACAGGGTATGACACAAGCCAAAGGCAGTCCTTTCTCAGGCTGTGGCCAGACTGCCTTGAACCTGGCTTGTAACTAACTGCTCTTTGTCCCTAGCCTAATAATGCCTGTGACAAGAACATGGGTAGTAGAAGCACTGTGTTCCCTGTTTAATTGCTAGACAGTACAAGCATAAGGCACTTAATTTTGTGCCCTTAAGATAATGGATTTATCCCCAAAGAATTTGGACATAAGATTCAGAAAAGCTGAACATTTCTTTAACTTTCTTCACGTTCAATGTATCTGTCCCTCATATATGTAGAATTTTAATTCTGAAATCAGATGACCCTGTAAAACTCAGTTGTAATCAGTGTCTTCGTTTCTGAACAGAGTATCATATTACCTATCAAAAATGTTAGAGTAATTCATTACTCGACATGTGATATTGCTATAGAAACACAATACAAATGTGAGCTATTATGTGGAAGACAAATGCTTGGCATATTATAAAGAAGCATAAAAATCTTCTAGTTTGAATTCTTTTTTTTTGGAGACAGTGTCTTGCTTTGTAGTTCAGGCTGGCCCTGAGCTCACTGTGTAGTCCAGACAAGCCTGGAACTCACAGCAATCCTCCTGCCTTTGCCTCCCGAGTGCTGGGATTACAGCTGTGAGCCACCACACCTGGCACTGTGGTATGTGGTGCTGATTGTTGGTGGGGATGAGTCACCACGCCCAGCATTGTATGTGGTTATTGGAGATCAAACCTGGGACCTTGCACTTGCAAGTCAGGCGCCAGAACCACTGAGCTAAATCCTCAGCCCTCTAGTTTAAATTCTTAAAGGAGAAAGAATGCTTATACCCTCAAAAAACTTTGATTCCACGTGTTATGTTGTAAGGACTCCTGACCATTTTCTTGCATTTACCCTTCATAAGGGCTCATCTTTCAGTTGAGTATGTAATCAAGCCCTTTCTTTTTACTTGGAGCTCTGTGAACAGGAGTAGCTTCTGCAGGGACTCAGTGTCAGACTACAGCTGAGCAATGGAGGCAGTGACTATGCCACAGAGGAGCCCTCTGACACATCCTCTGACTCCTGAGCTGTGTATGTCCCTTTTTGCTGTGAAGGTCACATTTTTGTCATGAGCTCTGTTTTGTCTAGGTCTTTGATTAGCAAGTTTTGCTGTCAACAAGTGCACAAAACAGCACTGATCGGAGTCCCTGCTGAAGACTTCCTGTAAGTTCTTTTTGCTGAATGCACCCAGGAAGGAGGAACTCTTCGTACATACGCTAGATCCAGAATCCCTTTCTTGACAGAAGTTCAGTGAAGGAACGAGTAGGAACTTGACACCTAGCTAGATAGTTTAGTGGGTTTTCACTCCTTTTCTTCTACCCATTGTGAAAACTATCAAATGTCCATGACAGAATAAACAGTGTCTTTACATTTCCTGTAGCCCTAAGGTTGGTGGTATTGTCTAGTTTGACTTTGGCTCCATCTTGGCATTTTGAAATTCTGTGACTAGACCTGTGATTTATGTGCCATCTCTATTGCCAGTGTCCTTGAGCGTCTTTCTACTACCTCTACTCCAGTTATATTAGACCAAGTGGTCTTTGCATTTCTTGCTGTGCATTTGGAGGTCATGGAGGTCAATGTGGGGAATATAAAGGTGGAATTTCTCCTGGATCGTGGGCCTCATGCAGATGAGTGCCAAGTGAAAATAAATGAAGTGTGCACTTGCTTTAGGAGATCAGCAGCAGTACCTACTATGAGAAGCTTGACTTCTTTGAAAATAATGTAAATAGGTCAGTTACATTTTAGCAGCTTGTTAATATGAGTGATTGATAATCGGATAGCACAATTAAGTGTCATGAGGCTGCAGGGAAGAAAATGGACAAGAATGATTGAAGGTGCTTCGTGGTTATGGCCCAAAAGAGGACTGTGTTCAAGGGGTGTGTATGCATCTGGAAGGCAGAGAAATTCTGTTTTGGATTTCACAGCAAAGTTTTATAATTTTGATGAATGCTTTGCTCATCTGGATGTGGAGGAAACTAGGGTGCTGCTGATCTAGGTCTGCTACCTCAAGGACTGAATAATATCACAGAATTTTGAGTTTCCTATTTGTGGAATGAGAGATGCATTGCAAATCAAGTCCTTTGTAGCGCTAACATCCTTTCATTATTAGTAGGTAGGTGCGACATGCCAGAGTAGTGCCGCCCCCTAGTGGATGAACTGTAGTACATACACCATCATATGTCCTGTTTTTATCAAGCTATTGGTAAAAGGGGCCTCATGCTTCACCCACGGGAGTAGGCAAGGAAAATACCAGCCTGCCTTTGTGAAACATATAATTTGGTGTTTGGAAGGTTTTTTGGTTGTTCTTTTTGTTTTCTTTATTTTTTATTTTATATTTTTTGAAACAAGGTCACACTATATAGTTCAGGCTGATCTTAATTTCACTGTCCAGTCCAGGCTTGCTTTGAACTCATTTTGATCCTCCTGCCTCAGCCTCCAGAATGCTTGGGTTACAGCTGTGTTCCACCATGCCTGGCTCGGTTTCATCTGGTGTTTTTACAGGTACTCCATTCAGTCTAATGCTTAGAAGAGCATAAGAAGAGTTAGTGGAGATTTTTATATTAAGATTTAACTTTTGGGGCCGGGGATTCAGCTCAGTGGTTCCGGCGCCTGTCTTGCAAGTGCAAGGACCCGGGTTCGATCCCCCGGTAACCACATGCAATACTAGGTGTGGACACTCACGCCCAACAGCAATCAGCACCAAATACCACAGTGCCGGGCGTGGTGGCTCACGCCTGTAATCCCAGCACTTGGGAGGCAGAGGCACGAGGATGGCTGTGATGTGAGTTTGAGGCTGAGCTCAGGGCCAGCCTGAACTACAAAGTGAGACCCTGTCTCAAAAAAGCAAAACAACAAGAACAACAACAAAAAATTTAACTTTTTGTAGTGACTATAATATAAAGTCTTGATATTCATTGACTTTAGTTCTGGACAATTGAAGAGTCTTCATGAGAATACTTAACAAAATTTAAGAACATTTTTACGTTTAAGAATGAAAAAATACTCATGGGAAAGCAAGGTAGTTTGTCTTATAGTCCAGTGTAACTTGTGTGTTTCACTTCTGATTCAGGAAAATCTTAGTATAGTCATCTGATTTTATTCACATTTTTTCTTTCTTTTTTAAAAAAAAACAATTTGAAACAGCCTCACCAAGTCCTCCTGCCTCTGCCATCCAAAGTGCTGAGATTACAGTTGTGCACTTCCATCCCTGGCAATATCAAATTTCTAGTACCTGCTAAATGCAATATATACTGTGATAGACTTCAGTCCTGGCTCTACCATGTTCTGAGACCTTGGGAAGTTATTTAATGTTCTGAGCTATAGTTTCCTCTGAAGACTTTAAAGATAATATTACTTATTACCTAGGGTTTGGAATCGAATGACATAAAAATTTTATTTATTTATTTTCTCTTTTTTTTGGTACCAGGGATCAAACTTGGGACCTTGTCCTACAGGTGCCAGAACCACTGAGCTAAATCCCCAGCCCCTTGAATGAAATTATAAGATATAAAATATCACATTCTGAACATGTGCTAATAGGTCTAATTCACTTACCTGCTTTTATTTTTTATTTCTTTTCTTTTTTTTTTTTTTTTTTTTTTAGGTTTTTTGAGACAGGGTCTCGCTTTGTGGTTCAGGCTGGCCCTGAGCTCAGCCTCAAACTCACATCACAGCAATCCTCCTGCCTCTGCCTCCCAAGTGCTGGGATTACAGATGTGAACCACCACGCCCGGCACTGTGGTATCTGGTACTGGTTGCTGCTGGGCGTGAGTCTCCACGCCCAGTATTGTTATGTGGTTACCTGGATCAACCCCGGGTCCTTGTGCTTGCAAGACAGGCGCCGGAACCACTGAGCTAACTCCCCAGCTGTTTT
>PVIR01015500.1:9382-38187 GCA_004026965.1 Petromus typicus
GGAACCACTGAGCTAACTCCCCGGCCCCTCATGCTTGGATTTTTGAGGCTAAGTCATAGAAGTCCTGTGTTTTCCTTGCAACTGTCAAAACACTTGCTCTGGGAAAAGCCAGCTACTGTAAAAGAAGTCCAGCTACTCTGAGGTTGCCATACTAGAAGGAACCCAGCTTCCAGCTTTTGCAGCCCTCAGCCATGCAAGCCTCCCACTGAGGTCCTAGACAGTCATGAAGCAGGAAGAGGAATCATCCCTGCTGAAAACACTCCAAGGTGCAAATACACGAGCAAAATATGTAAGCCTGCTTGTTTAAACCATGGCTTTAGGATGGTTGGTTATGCAATAAATTACTAGAATACCTATAACCTGCTTATCACGGTGGCCATTTCTAGGTCTCAGAAACTTGAACAACAGCAAAATCAACCAAAACAAAGCAAACCAAAAAACTAGCCTGTGATTTGGAATAATTCTAAGTACAGTCTCAAATAACGAAGTCCTCACCACTTAGATGTGTCCACTTAGATGGTTTGCAGGCGCCTTTTTTTGTTTGTTTGTTTGTTTGTTTTTCACAGGGTCTTGCTTCTGTAGTTCAAGCTGACCCTGAGCTCAGCCTTCAACTCAGCAATCCTCCTGCCTCTGCCTCCCGAGTGCTGGGATTACAGGCATTAGCCACCACTCCTAGCACTGTGGTATGTGGTACTGATTGCTGGTGGGCGTGAGTTTCCTTGCCCAGCATTGTTGTATGTGGTTACTGGGGACTGAACCTGGGCCCTTGCACTTGCAAGACAGGCGCTGGAACCACAGAGCTAAATCCCCGGCCCTACAGGTGCCTTTTGCCTGGTGGTAGTTTTTCAATCAAGAGAAGCAACACTCTATATGGCCCTTTTTCTCACTGACTTCATATCATTACTTTCTGTATCTTTGTTGAATTGTTTCCAAGTCATAGTTATGATATTTTTGAATATCCAGCTTTAACTGATGTGACATCTTAGATCACTGCAGTGGTTTCAACCTGGTTCCTCCCACCAAAACTCAGGTCAATGCTTGAAAAGTGGAGCCCAGTAGAAGACGTTTGTGTCTCAGATGCTGAGTCCACATGCATGGATCAATGCATTTGCCACCTACGTCCTCATTCTCCTAGGCCTACACTGGTTACCAGGTGAGTAAGGTGATTCTATCAGTTCAGCCTCTTCGACTTTCTCTTGCTTTTCTTCTATACACACTTACTTGCTCTTCTAATATCTACCGTGAGTTGAAGTAGCATGAGGTGTTCACTGGTATGATGGTATTGGACTTTCTAGTCTTCGGAACTGTAAGCTGAAATAAATCTTTCTTTATCAATTTCTCCATCTCAGGTATTCTGTTATAACAACAAAAATGGATGAGAGCAGTTCCCTAGTTTCCCTAGAAGCAGAGCCTGACACAGTTCGTTAGGAGAGTGCTCTCAGAAGAATCATTGCAGAGAAAGACAGATATAGAAGGAAATGGAACTGAACAAAAATGTGGTCTTATCTGGAGTTAAGTCTCATTTCATGGAAAATCCCAAACATGAATTGTACCAAAGTTGAATCTACCTTGAAGTAAAAATAAAAAAAGCAGAAGTTAGGACACATTTCGTTTATCAGCCAACAATAACACCAGCAAGAAGGATCCAGTACAGAAAATTTGAGAGAAGTATTAATAACATACTCGTTGTATATCTGCTACATATAACTCCTATTATATAGCAAGGATTGCATACTGCCCTGGTAAGATCTGATCAGCATCTGATCTTCCCCAGATATCACCAGAGCCCATCTTATGCTATTTGAAGCATCAACATATTTTAATATGCCAGATATTTTCTTATACTTTACATGAGACCAACCAATTTTCTGATTAAAGATGCCAGATTTCACCTAATGGGTGAAGTACTATGTTACCTGTGATCCTGAAAGCTTGGAGGGCTCTAGCTAAGAGTACAGCTCTACTGGAAGCTCCATCAGATATCTGACGCAAGGAATGGATCAACTTTTAAACATGAGATCCCAGCTAATCCTTGAGAGGCTTCTAACTCTCAGGAGTCCTTGGTCCAAGAGCACAATGTTAGTCCCTAGAGCTGTTGGCAGAGCTCCCAGTGGCCTGCCAAGACCCACAAGTACAGAAGTAGCCTTTATATCTGCTCAAGGGATAAGACCCACGGTTGAAGTCATCAATTTAAAGTCAGAGGACTTGAAATTTCTATTGGATGAGCTGGATCTAAACCCACACCCAAATTTCTACAATGGAGAACAAAGTTTCTCCTGTATATAGATATGATGAAAATAGTGATATTGTGAAAAAAGAAATGACCCTGAAGAAGGACTTCAAATTAGAAATACCCAAATTAAAATCATTCTTTTCAACAAAAGTTCCTTAGAATTTTTCATAAGTACAGATAATGGTTTGTTTGTTTTCTTGTTTATTTGTTTGTTTGTTTTTACAGTGCTAAGGATTGAACTCAGGGCCTCTGCATTGAGCTATAATCCCAAATCCTTTCTTATTTTTTTATTTTGAGACAGGGCCTCCCTACATTGCAGAAGCTGGGCTTGAATTTACAAGCTTCCTACCTCAATCTCCCAGAGCGCTGGAGTCACAGATATGTGCCAACATAATTGCACTTTTTTAATGTTGTGCTAAAGTATAACATAGATACAAGAAAGTAAAGTGATCATAAGTATATTGCCCAGTGGACATTCATAAATAAACATATCCATCCAGATTAAAGAACAGGATGTCATCAAGATCGCTCTTGTCCCTTCTGTCCCTCTCTCCATAAGGAAACCATTCTCTTGACTTCTTACACTATAGATTTGTTTTATTAGTCTCTTAAAGTTTTGTGTAAAATGAATCCTACAGTATGGACTCCTTTGTGTCTGATTTCTTTCTTTCAGCATTATAATTTGTGAGATTCATCTATATTGTTGTAAAAAGCAAGTCATTTATTTTCTTTGCTGTAATCTCTTGTGTAAATATATACCATGACTTGGCAAATTGTTGATTTATCCTGCTGCTTGTGGACATTTGGGTGGTTTCCAGTTTGAGGCTATTGTGAACAATGATGCTATGAACAGTCTGGGAATCTAATCTGTACATGTCTCTCAGTGAGCACATGTACACATTTCTATGGGGTATATGTCACAGATGTGCTGATAACTGTTAGTCAACCAGCCCTCTACATGAGAAAAGCCCTCATGTGGAGCATTACTTGATTTCTATGGGTAAATAATCTCACAATGACCTATTTCAAGCTACTAACATGTCACTGAATGTTAGAACTGGGAGAAGAAACATAGACTCTGCTCTTCCAAGCTAACGGGAACCAGTTCCAGCACTGTGTGTCCCTGAGAGGTCTACTGAGGAAACAGATGCCAAACAGAATCAGACACACGAGAGATTTATTGGGGAAATGCCTGTGATGCCAGAAAAGGCAAAGAGACTGAAATAAAAATCTGACAGCTATGAAGAAAAGGGAAGGAAAAATTGGCTAAAAGGAGTGTCAGACCTCAGTGTGCTCCCCTGATAGCTTCTTGCCCGCCCGATAGGGAGTCCAGAGACCACATTAGCAGTTGCTGCGGGCTGTATCTCTCAGGAATCAGACTCCATTAGCACAAATGCACTTGCAGAGCCAGAGGGGCAGCAGCTGGGGCTGCCAGTCAATTATGCTGCCCGCAGCAGGAGATCTGAGCAGTGCACTGCACAGTCGCCCCACCTGGCATCTGCACCACCTCCAGCAGACAGAGGTGGCTTCTCAGTCAGTCTCCTGAACACATCTTACTTTTTACAATTAGACACACAACCCTGGCTTGGCTGACTTGTTTGGAAGCTGATGGTCCATTGGGATGGAAGAAGTCTAGGGTTCTCAAGTAGTTTAGTAGAAAAGAACTCAAAAGAAACACATTGGATTTCCTCCTAATAAGCACAAAGGAGTGTCCTAATTATTAAGTAAACAAATAGGAGTTAATCATTCTATAGACACGTGTTGCTTAATCACAGGATACATTCTCAGAAGCATGTGGTTAGGCAATTTCATCACTGTGAAAACACTGTGTAAGTCTGCTTACACAAAGACAGATGGCTATGACATCACTGGGTGACCACCTAAAAGATGTGGTCTGTCACATGACGAGAGACTTTATATCTTCCATGATGGTTTCTCTCTTATTGATTACATAAGAAAGAATAGAAAAATGGAGTAAGTTGGTCAGATATGGAAGGTGAAAAAAGACCGTTTTTTATTTTCTGATACTAGAGATTAAACCTAGGACCTTACACGAGAGGGACAAAGTTCTTAAGTATACCCCCAACCATTTTTATTTTGACACAGGGTCTCACTAAGTTTCCCGGACTGGTCTTAGACTTACAGTCCTCCTGCCTGAGGCTCCCAGTAACTGAAATTATAAGTATGTGCTGGAAAAGGCCTCCATAATCTAAGTTGCAGATAACTATTAAAGTAAAAGCATTGGAGCAGGGTTTTTGTATGTCTGTTTGAGGGGTTGTTTTGGCACTGGGGATTGAACCCAACGCCTTCACACTGAACTACATCTCCAGCCCTTTTGTGTGTGTGTTTGACATAGATTCTCGGTAATTGGGTAAGTTAGTTGCCCAGGGTGGGCTTGGATTTGTAATTATCCTGCCTCAAATTCTTCCTGTGCAGAGACTACAGGTATGTGACATCACATTTTATAAATTATGGTGCATTTTTTTTTGCTGGCCATGGTGGCATGCTCATATAATCCCAGCACTTAGGAGGCTGAGTCAGGACAAATGGCCATGAGTTTGAGGCCAGCCTGCATTACATAATGAATTCAGGACCAACCTGAACCATACATTGAAACCGTATCTCAAAACAAACAAATAACAACAACAAAAAGAAGCAAAGCAAGTTGGAGTTTAATTCCTCTGCCCTATCACATAAGCCAGTTTTAGTGGCTCTGCTAACAATACAGTGTGGTAGAATTATGCTTTGTGACCTCCAAGGTAAGATCATACAAAGGATAACTTCTACCTCTCTCTTTCTCTTCCCTGCCCTCCTCATCTTCTTTGTGGGAAACCAGCCACTGCACATGAGGACATTGAAATAGCCTGTGGTGAACCCAGATGGGGAGGAACTGAGACCTCCCACAAAGCAAGTAAGAACCAAATTGCCAATGGTGTGGAAGCCAACTTGAAAACAGATAAGCCTTTGGATGAGTACATCCCAGTCGACATCTGGACTGCAGCCTCATGAGAGCCCTGGAGCACGGATCACCTAGCCACATTGCCTGAGAATTTCTGACCCACAGAAACAGTGAGGAAAATAAACTATCGTAACATTACATTTTTATCTGTCTCACAGCAAAAGATGACTAATACAATAACAATAGCTTGGAAATCTCCCTTCACACCCCAATGCCCTAGCAAGAGATATTACCTAGTGACAACATGGCAGCCATGTACTTCCTCATTCCCTGCTCTGGTTCACAGAAAAGCTATCACCTCTCCAGGATGACTCCCAACAAAGCCCATTGTCCTGGTGTCACCTAAAGCACTATTTGCAGAATTAACCTAAGGCCTAACACAAACTGGCATGGGAGTTGGGATGAAGGCTTTCTTATACATAGGTCCCCATCTCATGTTGCTGCCAAAGTCACTGGCACAACTCCTAGTATCTGAGAAGTCACTGGCAAAGATGCAGCTCCTCTCATCAAGGCAAAGTGGTTCTCACCTTCATCTGTTCAGGGACTGTGGCACTAGCCCCAAGGTAGGGGAGGGTTGCAGTAACCCTGTGTGCAGAACTAGCTGACTCAAAGCTGGGGCCCCAACGAGAGGTGTGACTCAGAGGTCCAGTGTTTACCAGGCTAAACAAGCTGAAGCCAGAACAGCATATCAAAACTGGCTCAAGGAACATGAAGAGTTCAGCTATGAAGCTCTGTAAGCCAGTGCCAAGGATACTAATTATGGACAAGGTTTAAAGAGTAGAGAAAGAAAGCAGCCCTGCAGGAGACCAGAAGCCAAAGGCCTGGGCTTGGGCAGCTTTGAAGTCTGTGGCCAGGTCTGGGCTCTCAGCCATCTGGCCCTGTCTTTTTATATGCATTTTAAGGGAAGCAGTAGTTTATTCTCATGCAGAAAGTCCCCACAGGGTTGTCAGAGCTCAGATAAGGTCTGATGTTCCAGGGAAGACTGAACAATTTTCTATTAATTGAGAGTTCCCTATGAGAAGGGTCTGAGGTTCAATCCCTAGTACCGCAAAAAGAAAAAAAATGGAGAAAGAAGGATCTGAGGACTGGAGATATAGCTCAGTGGCACCCCACCTGCCTGGCAAGGTCAAAGTCCTGAGTTAGATTTTTTTTAAGAAAGAAGAAGGCTCTGAGATGGGGATTAATGTGGGAATGATCCCAGGAGACAGATAAGGGAAAGACAAGTGCAACAGGGGAATAGGAGGCAGTTAGTGCAGGGTACGATATCAAGCTAGTTAGTGTTGTGAGCATTCAGAACTTAATTCCAAGAGGAATAGTCTGGAAATGCTGTGGGATACAGTAGCAGGTGTTGAAATATTTGCAGTATAATCAGTGTCTGGAGGGGACTGGTTCTAGGACCCCCTTAGATACTGAAGTCTACAGATGTTCAAGTCCCTTATATAAAATAGGATAGAACATACGTTCCACCAGCCTGGTTGCCTCTTCACCTCTTGCTTTGTACCTCTGACTTCACCTTGGCTCCAAATGGGCCCCATTTATGTTCCCCTGTACCGCTGATTGCTCCTGCACCTATGCTGGCTCCACCAGTGCAATGGCCGCCTGGGACGTAGCTGAATGGCAGAGCCCTTGCTAGCAAGCTTGAGGCTCTGGGTTGGATCCTCAGCGCTTCACAGTGGGCAAGAGAGGAGGGAATATGGAAATACATGAATAATATAGAGACATGTACAAATATAGGTCTTTTCATACAATCCTGACCTATTTGCTATGTTCCTTTTCCTATGAAATATGTGAATAAGTCTTCAACTTGAAAAATAAAAATAAAATAAATTAACATGTAACCCACACATATTCTCCCATATATTTTATCATTTGTGGATTATTTATAATTCTTACTACAATGTAAATGCTATGCAAATAGTTGTACTATACTATATTGTTTAGGACCAGAGTCTCTAAACTTTCTGGCATCAGGGATCAGCTTCATGGAAAATAATTTTTCCATAGATAGGGAAATAAAGGGTTGGTTTTGGAATTATGAAAAAGAGCATGAAAACTTGATCCCTCAGTTCACAGTAGGGGTCTTGTTTTTGTTTTTGTTTTTGAGACAGAGTCTCACTTTTTAGTTCAGATTGGCCCTAAACTACTATGTAGGCCAAGCAAGCCTCAAACTCACAGCAATCCTC
Organism: Petromus typicus; assembly: GCA_004026965.1. Classification (NCBI taxonomy): domain Eukaryota; kingdom Metazoa; phylum Chordata; class Mammalia; order Rodentia; family Petromuridae; genus Petromus; species Petromus typicus. Next base: position 16,758 of record PVIR01015500.1, read on the forward strand.
CTGCCTCTGCCTCCTGAGTGCTGGGATTACAGGCATGAGCCACCATGCCTGGCACTGTGGTATGTGATTACAGGGGACGGAACTCAGGACCTTGCGCTTGCCAAGCACACGCCAGAACCACTGAGCTAAATCTCTGACCCAACAGTAAGGGTCTTGCTCCTATGAGAATCTAATGCCACAGCCAGTATAAAGTGAACACTAGGGAGTGCTGGAAATACAGATGAAGCTGATCTGCTCTCCTGCCTTCACATCTTGCTGTAGGGTCAGGGATTTATCTCACTGGTGCTACACCTGCCTTACAAGTGTAAGACTCCTGGTTTAAGAAATAATACCCCCAAAAAAGTTAGTATGTGTTTTGTACAGACATCACTTTTTTCCAAATATTTTTGATTTGCAGTTGGGTGAGTCCACAGGTACAGACCTGCAAAACCAGTACCTGTGTATAGGGCTGTATGTATTTATATATCAACTCTAGCCAGCTATTATGAAAGGCTACTAGAAAGAGGTTATTAATTTCTGTGGGAGCCAGTATGGTAGTTCATATTCTGATTGATCCTTGGTCAATGTTTTGTTTTTTCCAGGACTGGAGATGGTACCCAGGACCTTCACACTGGGCTATGTCACCAGCCCTTTTAAACTTTTGAGACAGGCTTTTGCTAAATTGCCTGGGCTGGGTTTCAATTTGCAATTCTTCCTGTCTCATCCTCCTAGTGTAGGATTACAGATGGGCACCACCACACCCAGTTTTCCTTTTCTTTTATTTATTTTTAAGAGACTGGATCTGGCTATGTTGCCCTAGTTGCTTCTGAATTCCTGGACTCATGGTATCCTACTGCCAATACCCTCTATGGTAACAAAGTGAAAGCACATGCCACTGAGCCTTAGCTTCTAGGTGAGCAATCTTGTATTTAAGTGTTAGCAAACTAAATCTCCCCTATGTGCGCAGTACACATGTATTCTTGGCCCATTTTTCTACCAAGTAGTTTATCATTTTCTTATTGATTTCTAGGAGTAACATGTATTCCGATATTCATCTTTTCTTCACTGTGCTTGTGACCAAGATAATTTTCCAGATTGAGGTTCACTTTTTCTCTTTTTTTATGGTATCATATAATACATAGTCCTTTTTTAAAAAATACAGATGAAATTCCAGACTTGATGGCACATGCCTATAATCCCAACACTTGGGAGGCTGAGGCAGGAACATTACTGCAAGTTCAAAGCCAACTTGGGCTGCAAAATGAGTTCAAGACCAGCCACTATATACTTATACAGTGAGACCTGTCTCACCTCTCTTAAAAAAACAACAAAAAAAAGATTAATTTATCATTGTCTTTATAGCTTTTGCTTTTTGTTTCTTGTTTAAAAATTCCTTTCATTCTGGGTGTAGTGACACATGCCTACAATCTCGGCACTTGGAATGCTGAGGCAGAGAGATCACCATGAGTTCGAGTCCATCCTGGGCTACATAGTGAGTCAGGGGCAGCCTGAACTACAAAGTGTGAGACCCTGTCTCAAAAATAAATAAATAAATAAATAAATAAATAAATAAATAGTGGGCCGGGGATTTAGCTCAGTGGTTCCAGGCACCTGTCTTGCAAGCTCAAGGGCCTGGGTTCGATTCCCCGGTAACCACATAACAATACTGGGCGTGGAGACTCACCCCAGCAGCAATCAGTACCACATACCACAGTGCCAGGCGTGGTGGTTCGTGCCTATAATCCCAGCACTCAGGAGGCAGAGGCAGGAGGATTGCTGTGATGTGAGTTGGAGGATGAGCTCAGGGCCAGCCTAAACTACAAAGTGAGACCCTGTCTCAAAAAACCTAAAAATAAAATATCATTTCTATCTTGAGGTAACAAAGATGGTAACTTACTAGGCATTTTAAACTTTTACATATCCAGGAACTGTTTAAAATGATGCAATATAAGAATCCGATCTTTAATTTTTATCATAGAAATGGTCAAGCCTACACAAAAGTAAAGAATACAATGAACTCAACAGTCAGCTTCAACAATTAACTTACTTTAGCAAATTGAAACAGTAATAGACGGTTACTGTCTCACACAGTTCCTGTAAGACAGTATGTTCAGGAACGGCTAAGCCAGAAGTTTCTGGCCCCTGTCTCAGGAAGCTATGGTGACGTTGTCAGCCTACACTGCACTCATCTGAAGCCCTAACTGAGGCCAGGGCATCTGCTCCAAAGTGGTTCTCACCATGGTTGGTGAGTTTGTGACAGCAGCCATCAGTTTCTTCTCATGCAGTCACTGCAGTGTCCTTTGCCCACAGTCAATCCAAGTGAAAGCAAGGTGGGAGTTACAGAGCCTTCTGTAACCGTCCCCTGGGAGACACACAGACCTCCTCTATCTCATACTATTCATTAGAAGTAGGTCTCTAAGTCCTGCTACACTGAAGGGAGGGAAATTAGTGTTGGGGGATTTTTGTTGTTGTTTTTGAGGCCAGTGATCAAATCTGATCTTGAGTCTGTGAGGCAGGTGTGGAGCCACTGAGCTACATTGCCACCCCCTAGGGAGAGACATTAAGCACTGCTTTGTAAAAAGAGAAATGTAAAATGTTAGTGGGCATTCTTCAACCACAGAGTACAACATAGCCAATCCTAAACCTCCATCCACTCCCCTTTACCTTCTGGATCATCTTGAAGAAAATTCCAGATTTCATATCTTCTTTTGTATAAGTACTTCAGTATGAAAGATTAAAAACTCTTTTTTATTTTTGTTCTTAGTGCTGAGGACAGAGCCCCCAGCCTCAGCTGTGCTGAGCAGTGCATTCTACTACTGAGCTCCACCCCCAACACCGTTCACTGAGCAACCAGTGAGGAATTGGAAGGCCCTCTGACTCTTCTCCTTTCATTTCCAGGTTGAAAGAAGACCTAGTACTTGCTCCTTTTCAGAAGGTCTCTTGGGATTAAGGATTCACCCTTCAGGGTGGTCATTGTGACCATGTGTCCTTGCTTTGACTTTCCCTGGTTTCCTGTTTTCCTTACTATCCCTTAGTCCTGTTCTCTATGTTCATGTTCCTTAATAAAGTTTTTGCACAGAGATTTCATATTGAGTTACACTTTCTAGAGACATAGTTGTCATCAATGGCTCGTGTTTTGATGTCCCCCAAAGACTCATGCTTTTTCAAAGTAGCTGAATCTAGAGTATGTGATTGATTCATGGTGGGACTAGGCCCAAGGGCACTAGGATTAAGGGCATGAGTACTACCTGACTTCCATAGACTGAATCAAAAGGGCACAAAGACCTTGTTAAGGTCTTTTGTTGCTTTGCCAACTTTGTCTCCATGAACTATTGCTGCTCTGCCACTCTGCCTGGAGCCAGCCAGTTATGAATTGAATCCTCCCTGAACTGTAAACCAAATAAACCTTTCCCCCTTCATCTTTGAGTGTTGAATATTTTGTCTCAGCAATGAGAGAAAAGTAACTAACACAGTTGGTTCCAAGCAAGGCACACACTGTGAATCTGATCATATAAGTCTCGAATCAATAGTTTCCCTGAGCTTTCCTGGCTTTTGCCTTGCAATTATTTGGTAAATAACTCATACTGTTTGTTCTGAGCTTGCTACATTCCATATTCCATGATAACAGTATCATCGCATACCTTTGTTCCCTTTATTTCTTAAACTGATAATTACATCCAGAAACTTATCAGATCTAGTTATGATTTTTTTATGCAAAAGCACTTAGTGGGTGTTATTGTATACTTCCTATTGTATCACATCAGAAAACATAATATCTTTTGCATCTCTTCTTGTGCTTTTAAGACTATCAATGAGTTCAATGGTAGTCATTTCGATTTATCCATTATAAACTTTCCCTCCAATCTTTGACTAATGGTTTTAGCAGCTAAAGATAATCATGTTAGAACTGTACTAGTATAATAAATATTTGTCATATGTCCATGTGGTTATTTCAATTTTATTGAAATTTATTATTGAGCGCTTGAAATGTGGTTAGTGTGACCGATGAACTGAATTCAAAATTGTACTTAATCTTTTATTATGAAAATGATATGTTTGAATCATTTATACTTAAATGGACATACCTTGAGTACATCCTCATAAGTGAAATAAATAGGTCACAGATATGTAAATATCATATCTTTTCCCTGGTATGAGAAAATAATGATCCACAATTTGGATTATTGAAATAAATAATAAATTTCACAGTAATATTCATTGCCAATATAAGATGTTTCCAGTTCATTCTGTTTATTTTCTTCCACAGAGATGGAATCTTACATTTTTTCAAATAGCTATGTCTCCTTTTCAGAGAAAAGTAATATTTAGAGACCACAGAAGATTGCTAGTCGTATTGGTGCATACCTGTAATCCCAGCACTCTAGGAGGTTGAGGCAGGAGGATTACAACTTCCTAGACCAGCTTGGACAACTTAGTGAGCTAATAAGACCCTGTCTCAAAATAAAAAATAAAATAAGGATTAGGGATGTGGCTCAGTGTGAAGGACCCAGATTTAATCCCTAGAACTACAAAATAAACAAATAAATAAAAAGATTAAATACAATTAAATTCAGTTCATCAGTCACACTAACCACATTTCAAGTGCTCATAGTATAGTGATTACAGTATGGAACAGTGCAAATGTAAACCATTCCTACATCCATAGAAAGGCTATTAGATATGGCCTAGTATTATTATTGTGTCTTAAGCAGAGTGATTTTCTGAAATTTCATTCTAATTTTACCATCCTTTATACATTTACTAGCTAGAAGTTTTCTATAAAGGATAACATTTCTGCATCAACTGTTCAATTACTCTGGGATAGGGTTCATATAGGAAAGTGCAAGACAGGTTTACTTGCTTTTATTTATCAGTATTCAAAATAATGAGGTGATTCCTTGGCATCTTCTGAAACTGATAAAAGAATTTCATTTTTTTTGTTGCTTTGCATATCTTTATGAATCCATGAATATGTATGATGAAGTGAAGTTACCTGTTTTTTTTGATGCTTAAACTGTCCCATACTACAGTGTGGCTCACACAATAATATTGGATAGTTATTTTTCATTTCCAATATAAGATGTTTCCAGTTCATTCTGTTTATTTTCTTCCACAGAGATGAAATATGACATTTTTTCAAATAGCTATGTCTCCTTTTCAGAGAAAAGTAATATTTAGAGATTGCAGTCTGGGTGCTAGAGAGGTTCTATTGATTTGATCATTGTTTTTGAATCTTAAGGGGTTTTTTGTTTATTTTAATATACAGAGCTAGAAAATATTTTTTTAAAAAATAAACCTCATCTTAAACTTATAAGAATAATCCAAATTCAAATTCAGGACTAAAAGTTTTATTTCTTTGATTATATATTTGTGTCTCTTTTTCTTGTTAACTGAAATCATGACTTCTAACCTCACGAAAACAAGTACACACGAAAATGATAAGTTTGAATCATTTATGCTTTTTTTTTTGAGACAGGGTCTCACTTTGTAGTTCAGGCTGGCCCTGAGCTCAGCCTCAAACTGACATCACAGCAATCCTCCTGCCTCTGCCTGCCAAGTGCTGGGATTACAGGCGTGAGCCACCATGCCCGGTCTTGTAGTATGTGTTACTAATTGCTGCTAGGCGTGAGTCTCCATGCCCAGTATTGTATGTGGTTGTGGAGGATCGAGTCTGCTTGCAAAACAGGCACCGGAACCACTGAGGTAAATCTCCGCCCCTGAATCATTTACACTTAAATGGACATACCTTGAGGACATCCTCATAAGTGAAATATATAATAGGTCACAGATGTGTAAATATCGTATCTTTTCCCTGGTATGAGAAAATAATGATATATATGAGTTCTAGAATGTATGTTATATATTGTGAAATCGAAAATACTCAAAGCAAAATGGGATGAAAGGGGAAAAATAATGTGATTATAACAAAAAAGAAAGTTTATGTATATAGGGGTTGGGGGTAGTAAGGTGGGTAGGGCTATGGGAAAAAATGAGACAAGTTGTGTCATATACTGGTACAAATTCTCATTGTCGAGTGCAATCATGGTGTGTATATGTAATGTACCAATAAAGATTTCAATTTAAAAAAAAAAAACCAGTGCACATGTTCTTTGCCCCAAAATATTCACAATAATTTATGATTGAGCTGTGCCCTTAATGTAATGATTGTAAAAATCTTGACTGTCTCCCCTTACCTTATAACCTTGAAATTTTGCAAACTGTTTTTTTTCCCTTGAAAATGAATCTCACCATGTTTCTCTGGATAGTTTTGAACTCCTGAACTCGAAGAATCCTCCTGAGCTATGCCACCATTTCCGACTTCTGCTTGCATTTCTTCCTGTTGATTGTTATTCTGCCTATCATTTAGTGAACATGTCAGTTAAGGAAAGTAGAAATGCATCCCAGGCCATGAGAGGGGTAAGATCTCTTGGGTGAATTTTAATAGGACAGAACCAGCAAATAATCTTTCCTTTTCACCCCTCAACAGACCATTCCAAGACACTGTGGGCTGGTGTAACATTTAGAGAAGACTTTTGTGTAACCAAGCAACTAGCTGTGTTTTCTTGTGACACTGTAGTCAGCTCAATAACGTATGACCTTACATTTTCCTTCCTTCCTTCCTTCCTTCCTTTCCCTTGTCCCTAAGTTGTGTTATCCTAAAATTGTACCGCTCATTAAGCATCTACTATGAAACTTTTGCCTCTTGCTCTTTTCTCTAGGGAATCCAGAAAAAGCCAGTTTCCCAGGATCTTTTTCGTTGGAGGAGAGGTGAGGAACAGTGCTGGGAATTTATATATTTAATAAGCATTCCAAATAAGTGTTGAAATCAGGCAACTATGGCTGACATACCTTAAGACATCCTCAAGCTTCAGATCTCACACAAACAGGAAATGAGCTACAAAAGCTATGCAGAATTCAGAAAAGAAACTCATCCCAGGCGCCTTTTAGATGTGGCCAGGAGGACAGTGGACAAGGGGCATGAGTGCAAAAAGCAGCCCAGAGGCACTGAGAGGGGCTGACCGCAGAACACTGAACGCAGCCAAGGCTGAGAGCACTTGACAGCACTTCATGGGCCGGTCTTGCAGGGAGCTAATGTGTGCCGTGAATGGATGAGCACCTTTTGATGTTCTCCCTCTCTCAATGAGCTTTTATTGAGGTTCTTCCAACCTTCCAACATTTGGGTTCTTTTAAGAACACTATTTATGTTGCTGGATCACGAGGAGTCACATCTGGACTTAAATTAGAAGAATGCAGCTAGCTCACAACTGAAGAAACCACCCCCTCACACACACATTCCCTCTCCAAGCCGATATTACATGACTTGTGCTATTTCTGCTTGTGAGGGGTTGGGTGGGTGCTCCCAGAAGCACATACTGAGACAAGAAATCTACAGCAAGTAGTTTATATGATAAGTAAAGGAAAATACTGGTAAATGAGTGGGAAAGTAATACAAAGAAAGTAAGGACAGCGTCATCAAGTCAATTACTATTGTGTAAAAGCTTCCTGCTATGGTAAACTCTCCGAGCCAATATAGACTCATACCACAGTGTTAGGCTACCACAAGGAGTGAGGGGCCTGAAGAGCTCCCATCAGCTCCCATCAGTCACTGGGTGAGAATAGCTCCTGGGGAGGGAGAAGCATTCATTGCTCTGCAATTCTGACCCGCTGTGCTGGCCACAAAGTAGGCGACAGTCAGAAAAAACCCTGAGGCAAAGAAGAGCACAGACCAGCAGCTAGAAGTCAGGCCAGAATGCATTAAATGGTAAGGACAAAAAGACATGGGCAGCCAGTGACAGTGTTTCTTGCAAAAGACTCAAGAGTCTGTCTTCAGTGTGAGCTATATTATCTTAAATGAGGACATTTTGTTTAAAAAAAAAAATTGTGATCACTAGGCAGTCAGAAAAGCAAAATGCACACAATGTCTAATTCTGCTTTCCACAATCACCCTTCTCCCATTCCCCAGGATTCTGGCAGGATTGTCATGTAAATCAGGAGGAAAATGCAGATCAAAACCAGGGTGAAATACCACTTCATGCCTGTTAGTAGCACTATCATCAAAAAAAACAAGAGGCAACAAGTGTTGGCCAGCATGTGGAGAAAGGGGACCTGCTTATACTGCTCCTATAAGCTTATTGGAATAGAGTCAGAAGATTCCTAAAGAAATTAAAAACAGAACTCCAGTATGACTCAGCAATCCCTCTTCTGGGTTGTACCCAAAGAAAATAGAATCACGAACTTCTAAAGATACCTACACTCTCAAGTTCTTTGAAGTATTACAGCACCCAAGACATGGATGAAATTAACTAAATATATAACAACTGACAATGAATGCACATCAGTGCATATGTACAATGGAGTATTGTTGATCCTTTAAAAAGAAGGGCTAAGGTTGTAGCTCGGTGGTAGAATGGTGCCTGCCTGCTCCAGGCCCTGGGTTTGATCTCCAGCTCTGTAAAAAAAAGAGGAAGAGGAAGGGCAGGAGGAAAGAGAGGATAGAGGAGATCCTTATTTGATATAACATGACTATACGTGGAGGACTTTGTGCTGACAGAAATAACCCAAACAAAGAATGAAAAATATTGCATTACCTCATTTAACTTTGGGATTGAAACAATGGCAACAAAAGTCAGAGAACAAAATGGTGGTTATCAAAGTGGACTGGAGGTAGGAAATGGGGATATAAAGTAGCAAGTAAATCTATAGAAGGATAGAGTCTAAAGATCTACCATACAGTAGTCTCCCCTTATCCAAAGTTTTTAATTTTCTGTGGTTTCAGTTACCCTGGGTCAAAAAAACAGAAGAGTAAGTACAGGAGGCCCCAGATTTAGCTCAGTGGTTCTGGCACCTGTCTTGCAAGCACAAGAGCCCGGGTTTGATCCCGGTAACCACATATCACAATGCTGGGTGATTTGTTAATCATGCTCATCAGCAATCAGTACCACACACCACAAGGCCAGGCGTGGTGCCTCATGCCTGTAATCCCAGCACTCAGGACGCAGAAGCAGGAGGATTGCTGTGATGTGAGTTTGAGGCTGAGCTCAAGGCCAGCCTGAACTACAAAGCAAGACCCTGTCTCAAAAAAAAAAAAAAAAAAAAAAAAAATTTCTGTGTGTCCCGGTGTGGAATTATCTCTCGCTTTGTGACATTACAAAAACTTCATGTTGTATATCCTAAATATAGACAATACCAAATGTTTTATAAGGGGTCACCTCTCCTACCACAGGACAAGACAGATGGCCCCAGCAGCTGACCATGCTAATTCATTGTAAGAGACGCAATGGAACCCAGTCAGATTCGTTTTATTGGCCTGTCCCTCAGATAGTACAACTGTCCCTCTTTGAGGAGAGTGTGGCTGGGAGAGACTGACTGACACTTGCACCATTTTTTTGTGGTTGTTTTTATTGTTTTTGAGAACCGACCTCAGCAGGAGTGGTCACTTCATATGATAGACTCCCCCTCCCCTGAGGCATTCCACATCCAGAGCTAAGGAAGTACAGAACACCACTGCTTAGCTTGCTGGGGGACAATCACACAACGCAATTTGTGTCCTAGAGCTCTCTCAGGGACCAGACAAGCTAGACGCAGTAGTCCCCTCCCTGTGCCTACCTCCTTCCTGTGCTTTGTCCTGCTTCCCTTCCTGGCTCAAACTCCATGTGAAGCCAGCCCTACCCTGGATTACTGCTCTTTGGTTACCTGGGCAAGGGACTCCTCTTTTGTGTAAATGAGCCTGTGTTGAATTTTGTAATAATTTCAACCAAAACATTCCAGCAGATACAGTAATGGCAAAGCAATGCAGCTGGAAGATACACAGCTGCCCTGTGACAAGACTGTGGGTGACAATGAAATTGACCCATTAGAGAGGGGAGAAGAAATAAAGAAAGAAAGAGAGAGAAAGAGAAAGGAAGAAAGAAAGAAAGAGGAGGGAGAGAACCAGCAGGCAAGGAGTCTGAGCCAAGAGGATCCCAAGTTCCAGCCCAGCCCAGTGCAGGCAACTTAATGACTCAAGCAAAGTTTTGTGTCTTAAAAAAATTTTTAAAAAATTTTTTAAAAGGGAACTGGGGATATAGCTCAGAGTGAAGGCCCTGGGTTTAACCCCCAGTACTACAGGAAAAAGAAAAATGAAAAAGAAAAGAAGGAAGGAAGAAGGAGGGGAGTGAGGGAGGGAAGGAAGGTGGGAGAGGGAGGAAGAATCAGAACCAATCAACGAATGAAGACAGCACAGTGTTGTGGGCAATATCTAAGCTCCAGAATCCTGTCCTTTGGGTTCTCAGTTATTTGAAACAACAAATTTACTCTGTAACTCAATATAAGTTCAGAAGGAGAGACAAAATCACTATGAGGAAGGGACGAGAAATGGGGAAATAAAATCATTTTGTTGGGAAAAAAAGAGAGAGAGAGAGAGAGACAAGGAGATAAGAGTGAGGTAGGTAGCCTACAGCTGGCGCTCAAGGGTCTTTGTTTCAGCTCCTTTTATTACATGGGGAAAAAAGGATTCTCCTTCTTGAAAGTTGTTATAATTTCATTTGCTATTTTGAGTCTAAGACCCCAGATTTGGCCACTTCCCCTCCTACTGACTATGACACATTACTGGATAAGCACTTCTTTGGGCTCCATGCTGTCCAGCTGCTTATTTTGTGAGTTTTACAGCAGAGTTATATTAAAGACCAATTAGTAAAAAAGATACATGCACATTTTATGTATAATAAATATGTAATAATAATAATAATAGAATAATAAAATATACACATACTCACATATACGGACGTGTGAGTGTTAAGGTCTTAGCGTACATTTTATATGCTAAGTGAATTTTTTGTACTAGAGACCCCTTTTGTTTGTTTTTGTGTGTGTGTTTAAGGGAGGGAAGGGAGGAGGGAACTGAGCCTTGGCACAAGTGCACCAGCCTTATCAGCACTCTCCCTTTGTTTTTCTTAACTGCTTTTCCTCTGACAGGGATTTAACTCTTTATTTGCCAGAAACCTCACTGAGATCTGTTAATTTTCCTGCCTGTTTCCCAACTTTCCCTATAGTCAGACAGGTTTCTCCTGCTTCAGCCTCAGGGTTCAGTGACTACAAGTGTATCACTGTGCCAGGTTTTTGTTTATTTTGAAACAGCATCTCACTGACCTGGAACTAGCAGCCCCAGCGTCTCAAGTAGATAGGATTATAGACAAATACTATAGCATCTGACATTTGCTTTTATTTTTATTTATTTTTGGGTTTTTAAATTACATTTTATTTTATTTATTTATTTTGAGATAGGGTCTTGCTTTGTAGTTCAGGCTGACCCTGAACTCATTATGTAACCTAAGATAGCCTCAAACTCATGGCAATCCTCCTGCCTCTGCCTTCTGAGTGCTGGGATTATAGGCGTGAGCCACCACGCCCAGTACTGTGATATGTGGTGTCAGGTATCAAATTTGAGAACTTGCATTTGCCAGGCAGACACCAGAGCCACGAAATTAAATCCCCAGCCCTATTTTTGGCTTTTTGAGAAAGGGTCTCACTGTGCAGTTCATGCTGGTCTTGAGCTCACAGTGTACCAGACTGGTCTCAAACCTGCAACAATCCTCCTGCCTCAGCCTTCCAAGTGCCAGAGTTCCAGGCATACATCACCATATCCGGCTTAAATTTTAAATATATTAACATAAATCTGTTCATAGTATCCTTTTCTAAATTTTTAAAATTTGTAGGATCAGAAGTAATTCTTTTATATTTCTCATACTGTCTTTTTTTAATTCAAATCATTATTGGTATGCTATATATAAACATCATGATCACATTCAACATTGAGAATTTGTACCAGTATATGACACAACTTCTTATTTTTTCCAATTCCCCTACCCATCCTACAACCTCCTGCCCACTATATACATAAGCTTTCTTTTTTTCTTATTACCATCACATTATTTTTCCCCTCATTACTTAGCCCTATATTGCATTTCCTTTTAAATATTTTCTATTTTGCAATATCTACTATATATTCTAGAACTAATTTACATCTCCATTTTCTCATACCAGAGAAAAGATATGATATTTGCACATCTGTGACCTATTTATTTCACTTATGAGGATACCCTGAAGGTACATCCATTTGAGTATGAATGACTCAATCTTATCATTTTTATGGCAGATTAATACTCTATTCTATAAAAGAATCACATCTTCTTTATCCAGTCTCCAGGTGATGGACATTTTGGTTGTTTCCAAGATTTAGCTATCACAAACTGAGCGGCTATAAACATGGGTGTACATATGTCATTATGATATGAATCTTTTAATTCTTCTGTGTGCATACCTAGCAGAGCAATGGCTGGACCAAATGGGACTTTTAATCCTAGTTTTTTGAGGAATGTCTACACTGATCTCCACAGTGGTTGTACAAGTCTACACTCCCACCAAACGTAAGAAGGATTCATTTTTCTCCGCAGCCACGCCAACATTTGTTGCTGGCTAATTCTTAGATAACAGTCATTCTTTGTGGAGCGAGATGAAATCTCAGTGTTGTATTCATCTGCATTTCTCAAACGACCAGTGATGTTGTGCATTTCTTCATATACTTCTTAGCTGTTTTTACTTCTTACTCTGAAAAATGTCTGTCCATTTCAGATTCCCATTTTTGAATTGGGTCTTTAAATATACATATTTATATTATATATATTTATATATATTTAAGCACAAGGACCTGAGTTTGATCCCTCTTACCACCAAAGGGATCAGGTGGTACCAGGGATCAAACTCAGGCCCTTGTGCTTCCAAGGTGGGTGCTATACCACTTGAGCTAAATCCCTGACCCTAATTTTATTTGTACTTTCATGCATTTTCTTTTTGAGACAGAGTCTTGGTTTGTAGCTTAGGCTGGTCCTGAACTCAGCCTTGAACTCATAGCAGTCCTCCTGCCTCTGCCTCCCAAGTGCTGGGATTACAGGTATGAGCCACCATACTCGGTACTGTAGTAGGTAGTACTGATTGTTGGTGGTTATGAGTCACCACACCTGGCACTATATATGATTACTGGGGATGGAACCCAGGCCTTTTGACTTGCAAGGCAGGTGCCGGAACCACTGAGCTAAATCCTCGGCCCTCTTCTTTTTTTCTTGTGCCTTCTTTCCATTCTCTCTCTCCTCTCCCATGTTCCCCTTCTCATTGAAACATTTTCTTCCCATTTCCCAACATCTCTTACACATTTTTGGAGCCACAAATTCTGAGACAGATTTCATTCGGACGCTCTGTTCTCAGACCATGTTCATCATCCAAGCAATCTTCTCAAGCATCCCCTGCAACAGAAAAATGAGCAAAGTCAGCTCTGGTTCACACCTACAAGTGTAGTGTTCAGGTGCAAAGCCTTAATTTAAATGGGGTCTTTGAGGTCACACACCTTAAGAAAACCCCAATCTTCTACTCTTGTCTCTTGACTCTCCCTCCCAATCCTACTGCACCAAAGCCCAGTGTGCAGTATTAACCCAACAGACCAGCTCAGGTGGTCTGGTATTTTGCTTGAAATAAAGAATGCAGTGATTGGAAGCTGTTTTATTGTCTGGATATTAATATAAGGGGAAGAAAGGAAGAGAACTACTCAAAATATTTACCTTATTATTTCCTATTTTTTAATCTCTATTGTTTCCTTTGTGAGAAATTCTAATCATTAGAAATTTTCTGCTGTAATATTTTAATCTCCAAATCTCTTTCTATGTTCTCTAATGCTACTACATCTTTATCCATCACCATATGCATAATATCCTGATCTTGTTGATGCAAAACCTTCTCTAATTGTTCAGAAAATATTATCATGATTTTTAAAAGTTTTTTTCCCCTACTCTTGTCATTGTCTGTTTTCTCAAGTTCCTTTTTTCCTGTTTGCTTGGGTTTGATTTCCATGTTAGCAGCTTTTCTCAACATTTAGTGACTGGAGGTCTCTATTCATATGCTATGAACATGCACTGTGTGTCTGTAGGTTGAGCTTATTGGTTAGAGTCTCACTGGATGGATAAGGAGCTGAAGATTTCTGACAAGATGGCCCCAAACAATGAAGACCTCAGTCAATTGTCCTGATCTGTAAGGCAAGGTCATGCAAGGTGAAAAGAAGACATAGTTACAGATTTAAAGAGACAGAGACAGGGAACGGGATGGACCATGCTGAGCATGTGGTGAGGACCCCAAGAACCAGGACCATCAGTAGTAACTGATCACACAACTATGAGTAAGAATGGGTAAGGGGATATGTGTGGCATCCCGCGATATCAGCTGACACAGGCAAGACCTATAAAAGGAGGATAAGGCATTTTTGCAAAAAGAGCAGAACAAACCATAGGTAGGTTGCAGTTAACTTGTAAGTTGTACTAAAACAATTAAGGGAAGGTAGCTCGAGGAATGGAATGTGGTCTGAGCCACACAGTCCTCAGCTGCAGTGTTATCTCACTGAGAGGCCCTGCACCTTCACAGACCAGGATTTAGGTCTCGGTCACAGCCACAGGCCAAGGAGCTTATGCTAATGGGAGCACCTTTGGACATGATCTTGTGAGTCAAGTAGGCTTAGGTCCACCTCCACATACACCTCCAAACACACTGTAGCCAATTATGAGGGGAAGCTCGCTCCATAAGCCAAACGTTATTTTCTGTAGTTGATTTCTCTAGGTAAGCCTCCTCTTAACCTTCTGAGTGACAAAAGGGGAAGGAAGTGATGGTGGATCCTGGTGGAATTTCTCTGGCTCAATGTTCAAAAGATAGATTCACCTGATTTCCCAGTGTCCACTCCAGCAGTCTCTGCCACCGCTGGCCTTCCTCATCTTGGACTGTTATAATCCAAACTCTCCAGACAGCAGACTCCAGTCTTCTGTCCGAAGAGAGGAGGACAAAGATTTGAACCAAGCCCTTCTGTTTCAGCAGCAGCTTTCACTCTTGATGCCAGTTGCTCGGTGCCTCCCATCCCTGACACTTTCCGGGACAGCACAAAGTGTTTTCCCTCTTATTGGCTTACCTCCATCCTCTTGACTGAATGGAAAAAGCAGGAAACAATGTTAAAATTCTGAAATCAAGAGACTATAAACATATATCACAAAGGTCCTCAGCTCAGTAAGGAATTCTCCAGCAGGTAGTCCAAAGAAGCTAGTTTGCCTGAGCTAGAAGAGTGATGCACACGTGCGCACATTGTACAAAAGGTGACAGAACTAAGGAAAGGAATTCCAAGGGCAATTGCTGGGTAGGACTCAAGACTGGTTAACTTTCTACAGGGCAATAAAATCCTTGGGTTTAACTACCCAAACAAGCTATAAAATCTTAAGACCTATTAGTTTTTCAGGTTAAACTGTAACTTTATAGAACCATAAAACTGTCTGCTACTTCAATGACTGTGAATTAATTAGATCTACTGTGACAATGGAATTTCATTCCTTAGGAATGTCAAATAGGTATAAATTCCAAGGATACAAGGTTCTGCTCTTATTCAGCATTAGAGCAGGTACTTTTCACAATTTCAGGAATCAGGCAATCAGTATTTTTTAAAATTTTTCAATAAATTCGCAATGCCAAACATGGTGGATCACGCCTATAATCCCAACAGTCAGGAGGCAGGAGCAGGAGGATTGTCAAGAGTTTGAGGCTGGCCTGGGCTACAAAATGAATTCAGGGCCAGTCTGAACCCTAGAGGGAGACCCTGTCTAAAAAAAAAAAAATATATATATATATATATATAGATAGATATACTATATATAGTATATATATACTATACTATATATATAGATATATATATATATATATTTTTTTTTTTTTAGGTTTTTTTTTTTTTTGAGACAGAATCTCACTTTGTAGTTCACACTTGTCCTGAACTCAGTCTCAAACTCAGCAATCTTCCTGCCTCTGCCTCCCAAATGCTGGGATTATAGGTGTAAAGCACCATGCCCAGCACTGTGGTATGTGATACTTGATTGCTGGTAGGTGTGAATCACCACATTGCCAGGTGGTTAATGTGGTTTATGTGGTTACTGGGGAGCAAACCCAGGACCTTGCACTTGCAAGGCAGGTGCCGGAACCACTGAGCTAAATTCCTGACCTCCCCCCAATTTTTTTTTCAATAAATTTTATTTTATCCCATTCTTCCCCTCCCCTCTTGCTCTTTCCCTTCCTATGTTCAAAAGCTTTGTTTCCATTTTTGCTTCCATTTTCAATTTTTTTTCTTGGTTTATTGAGACAGGGCCTTGCTATGTAGTTCAGGCTGGCCTCAAACTCGTGGTAGTCTTCCCGCCTCAGCCTCCAGAGTACTCGGATTAGAGGCATGTGTCCCCACACCGGCTCCATTCTCCTATGTTTTTGTCCCTTCCACCTCCCCGCCCCCTTGTTCTCCTTCCCATTTGATTATTTCCTTCATATTTCTCATTTCACAATATCTACTATACATTTTAGTCCCCGTTTCCACTTTCAGTTTCTCACACCAGAGAAACAATGGGATACTTAAGTGTGAGTGTCCCGGGGGATTGGTATTTTTGCCATTCTTCCAAATGTGGAGTCATCATTTTCTGCCCTGTATCAGGGGAGACTATGTGAAATGTTTACTCTGCTATCACTAGCATAATTTTGCCCCCATGCTTGTTGCTCCTGTTGGTGTGGCTTCATTCCTTCTCACCCCAACCCAATTTACTGTCATTTTAGTGAATTTTTTAAAAAATTGAAATCTTTATTGGTACATTACATATACACATCATGATTGCACTTAACAATGGGAATTTGTACCAGTATAAGACACAACTTAATTCTCATTTTTTTCCCATAGCCTTACCCACCCTACGACCTCCACCTTTAGTGAATTTTTAAGGAACAGTCAGGCATAAATGCTTGAATTCAACTTCCTTTTTAGGTCACACGTTTCCTTCTGTGCTTTATCATCTCAGACTTTCTTTCTTTCTTTTTTTTTTTTTTTAAGTTTCTTTTTAAGACAAGCTCTCACTTTGTAGTTCAGGCTGGTCCTGAACTCAGCTTCAAACTCAGCACTCCTCCTGCCTCTACCTCCTGAGTGCTGGGATTATAGGCATGAGCCATCACGCCCGGCACTGTGGTAGGTGGTACTGGTTGTTGGTGAGGTGAGTCTCCACACCCGGCATTGTTGTATGGGATTGAACCCTGGACCATGTACTTGCAAGGCAGGTGCTGGAACCACTGAGTTAAATCCCCAGCCCTGTCTCAGACTTTCTTAATATGTCTAGTATATTTCTTTTATTAATTTGTTTGGTCTTTGTTCCGTAACTTATTGTGTGTCCATGTGAGTGTGCAGTGGGTGTGTATGCGTGTGTGTTTGTGTATGTTATTTCATCCAAGGTCCATCACACTGAGCATTTAGTTGTGAGGGCTGGAATTTGTAATCCTACTGCCTCACTCTCCCAAAGTGCTGGGATTGGGGAGGTGTGCACCAGATGACTTGTCCATTTTTGAATTCTTAATGCTGCTATTGAATTATTATTACTTTCTCTCTTTTACATGTTTCCTGGATTTCACTGGATGTTTTTAGCACAAGTAACAGTGTGAACTTAGGTGTTCTATTTACTGTCTTGACTAGGTTCTTTCCTGAGTATATTAATTCTTGATCCCAAGTATTAAACAGGTTCTCACCCCTGAAGATAAAAGAAAATAGCTTCTATTAGGCAGAAAATGTTATTATGATGTCACAAGAATCAGTGGGTTTGGGCCAGGGATTTAGCTCAGTGGTTACCTGGCAAGCTCAAGGTACTGAGTTTGATTCCTGGTAACCACATACCACAGTGCCAGGTGTGGTGGCTCATGCCTGTAATCTTAGCACTCGGGAGGCAGAGGCAGGAGGATTACTGTGAGTTCGAGGCTAGCCTGGGCTACATAGTGAGCTCAGGGCCAGCCTGAACTTATACAGAGAGACCCTTTCTCAAAAAAAAAAAAATAATAAATAATAATCTGTGGGTTTCTTGTCTGCTCTATTACTCCAGGTAGGGGGTGGGGAACAAGCATCTCGGGCTGGGGAGTGTGGCTTAGTGGTAGAACACTTGTATGTTGTAAGTGAGGCTGTGGATTTGACTCCTAGAACTAAAGGAAGAAAAAACAAAAACAAGAGAACAGAAAAGCCACACCAAATTTCCATTCTAAGTGGTGGTCAGAGAACAACAAAGACCACCCTATCCCTATTTCTGTCCCTGTACCTTCTGCTTCTTACTCCCTTTCTGAACCTGTAGGACACAGACTTTCATTCGCCAATATTCTGTCTCCTTCCCTCAGGAGAGAAGACAAATCCAAGATGTTGCACACACTAGGCAAGTGTTCTACCCCTGAATTATATCCCTACCCTGGATTCACCTTTTATATAAACATTTCAGTTTTGTTTTGTTTTGTTTTCCCCCAGAGGCTTTGCCTCAGTTTTTCAACTTTTAAAGGACACAAGCAGCACTAGGGGGAGCCAGTTATAAAAAATTCCAGACTCCACTCCTAGAAGAGGGAGAAGGTGCCCTGGACCCATATTTTATGGAGAGCTCCATATTAAATTTAAAACAATGTCAGCCTCAAATGAAGGCTGGAGTGGATGCCAGGCTGAGCGTCCTTTACTCAGAAATGCCTGGCACAGGAAGTGTTTCAAATTTTTCATATTTTGGAATATTTGCAGATGTTTAATGAGAGATCTCATGGTTGTCACCTTGGCTGAGGGATTACACTTCAACCAGCACTGAGGTGACAAACTGACTAATGTGATGTACTGAGAAGAACACAGCATCACTGAAGAACTCTACCAAAAATATAACCCAATTTATAAGAACATTAAGTCAATCCAGGGGCTTGGGCATCAGGTCAGAGTGATTTTTAATACAAAGGGTTAGCCACTGGATATGATTAGCACTTTGAAAATTTCAGCCCTCTTCTACCACAGTCTCCCATATGTTCTAGAAGCGGCCAAGGAGACACTTGCATAGTCATCTTAGAATCTTCTTCTCTTCTCCCTTTGGAAATGTCACCTTGTCACCTGCCAGGACTCTGTCGTATAAAAAGAGCTGAGTATGGTCTCTGCCCCAATGCCAAGGATACTCTATGCTAAAGCTACTGAAGTACACCTTGAGGCTAGTTCTTCTTTTTTCTTTTTACACAGGGTCTCACTGTATAGTTCATGCTGGCCTTGAACTCATAGCACTCCTCCTGCCTCAGCTTCCTGAGTACTGGGATCACGGGAATGTGCCTCACCAAGCCTGGCTGAGGCTATTTTCTTACATTATGGTCCCAAAGGGATCACACTAGACTTCTAGCATTGCCAAGACTTTACACGGCAACACTTTTGGTGATAGCCCCTCTCCCCCAGGACTAAGTGTGACCTTCAAGGGGACAGTAGCTGAGTTAGGGGTGTCTTGTCAGACTCGTTTTCTCAGGCAATGTTTCTTATTCCAGCCCAGCCATCCACTCACGCCAGAGCTTTCTAATCCACTTAACACCTTGGAGTTTTATACCACAGGAAGTATTCTGTCAGGCAAGTCAGGACCTGTGGGCACAATTGCTGCCAAAACAGAAAGGGGAGAGGTGACAAATTAGGGGGCGGTAGGCTTCCTTAACCTCACTCTTTTTCAACATAAGAGTCTCCTGTTCCTTGGGGCTTTGGCAAACAGGCTATGGGGACCCTGCTCCCTTCAGGTATCCAAACTGTACTTGCCATCCTGTCATTTATGAGGGCATGTGTCACTTAATAATAAGAAGAGTATCTGAGAAATATGTCATTAGGGGATTTCATTGCTATGCAAAACCAGAGAACATACTTACATACCAGGCACTTCCTGGTTTAGTGTATCACACACCCTATGCTATATGTTACATATATATATATATATATATACTAGCATATTGTTCCTGTGGCCATGAAGAACAAAACAAAGTTAAATTAAGATTGCACAAGAGAAAATGGTACAATCAAGGGATGCAGTAAATACCAGATGGATTAATAAAATAAGTTTGCAGGAAACTTTTAAAAAATAAGGATTACCCAATAAAATGATAATTTAGAAGTTTGCATAAACTAGGCATGCTGGCACATACCTGTACTGCCAGCACTCAAAAGGCTAAGGCAGGAGGATTGTCATAAATTCAAGGCCAGTCTGGGCTAAATAGTAAGTTCAGGACAGGCTGAACTGCATAGTGAGATCCTGTCTCAAAAAAAAAAAAAAAGCATAGTTAAACATATACATCAATCAAGCATGCATCACTACATAATACCAAGTACTGTGTATGTTGGCTGTGGTGGTGTGCCCCTGAAATCTCAGCTACTAGAGGCTGAGGCAAGAAGATCTCAGGTTGAGACCTCCTGGGCAATTTAGCAACACCTACCTTTGCCTGAGGGTACTACGGGAAGGGGGGGGGGGAGAAGGCAAGAAAGGACGTGGAACAAGCCAGTGCTAGTTTCTCTCTTGTGATTGAATCCTGGAGTTTGAGAATTGGGCTGGGCTTTCAAGGGCAGAAGCTTTTGCTCCATTCCATATTTGGGGTTCTGTAAGTAGGCCACTGGATAGGACAGTCCTGACTGAACCCAGAAAAAGCAGTGTAGAGAACAGCCAGACAGTCAGCCTCCATCGGACTGCTGCAGTGAGACATACTCCCTGTGCACCAGCTGCCAGCTGAGAGCCAGCAGGTCTGTCATGGGGCGGCAGAGAGTGCTGAGCAGACTGGCTGAAATGCACAGGGACAGGGCGGGCAGGTGAAGGCCCTGAGGTGTCTCAGGACACGCGAAAACCACTGAAAGCCAGGCAGCAGAACAGGCATGTAGTCCCAGCTGCTTTGGACACTGAGGCTGAAGGACCACAAGTGTGTGGTCAACCTGGGCGACTTAGCAAAGAGATCTTATCTCAAAATAAAAATTTGGAAATGGCTGGAGATGTAACTCAGCTTCTCTGGCTTCAAACCTGAGTACTGAAAACAAAAGCAAAGGGAAAACAATGAGAAACTCAGTCCCCGGACCCAGCTCAAACCAAGAAAGAATGGATCTCATGAGCTGTGACTGGCAGCATCTAGGTGACAGAGCATAAACCTGTCTCCCCTTGGTCATCAGGTGCTCTCTGAGAAAGGGACACATACAAAGACCTAAGAATCTGAGTTCTTAAGACTGCTGGGCCTGGTTCCTCTGTAACCACAAGTAATACCCACAATCCCAGTCCTCTGGAGGCAGAAGGATTGTCAGGAGTTTGAGGCCAGCCTGGGCTACAGTCAGTTCCAGGCCAACCTCCACTAAGTAACACCCTATAAAACAACAACAAACAAACAAATAACCTACAAAAGTGACATATTACAGATGTTAAATCTAACTGGGGGCTAAGCAGGGGGCAGTACTGGTAACTCAGTCCAAACTGAGCTTCATTCCCAATTTAAATAAAATTTGAGAATAAGAGCTTTCTGCAAATAAAGGGTTTATTGAATTGTTCAGATGCCAGTCAAAAGGTCAGTAGATAAATTACAAAGCTACACCAGCAGCACC
>PVIR01015501.1:0-38231 GCA_004026965.1 Petromus typicus
GACATCTCTGATGAGATTTTAATAAGAAAAAAAGGGAGATAGGTAGTGCCGATATGCAAATATCTGCAACATTCTAGCAGAGCTAAGCTGATTGAATTGCTTATTGTGCTGAAAACTCAAACAGAAGTGAGAAAGAAGCAAGAATTCATTCCCCAAAGCAGTTGTGATCACAGACTTCTACCCTGAAGGTAGAATATATATCTTGAGTGCTTTCTCAAACCAACAGTAGACACTACTGGGCTTTTTTTCCTGTGTGTCAGCAGCTTGCAAAGTAAGAGTACATGGGCTCATAGTTGCTCCCTGTAGGTCAAAAAATTCATTATTATTCTCTTTTTTTATTGCCTTCACGCCAACGTATTTAATTTATCAGAATGAAATGAGATGAAAGGAGAATAGGATTTGTGATAAAAAATAATTTGCTATTTCAGGGGAACGTTTATTTTCCAAGAAATTGAGTCTCTTAGGAACCCTGAAATTCATTCCTTCTCTTTCAGTCAGAGTATTTCAGACTGAAGACTGGAAAAAAGATATCTTTTGTGCTTATCCTTTGACCTACTAGATTTATTGTCCATTAAGTGAAAATATTAGTGCTGTGAAAACTGATCAAAGATTTTCATGGGGAATTAGGATGGGCTATATTGAATTCCCAGAGGCCAGCTAAGCCTTTGTTTCTTTTGTTTTTCCAAAAGTTCTTTTATTAGTCTTCACATACTGCATTTCCTTGTTTTTTCCAGAGTCTAGGCTAGTGAAACAGCTCATCACTTTCACCTCTGAGTCCATCTTTCATGTCATTCTTAGTAGAACTAGCATTGACCTGGGACACTTATCTTTTTCCAGGGGGAACAATTATTTATTACATATGTAACTCATTTCCTGAAGGCCAGGAATTTGGAAGAAGCTCCAATGAATGTTTGAGACTTGGTGTTTCTTAGGACGTTGTATGTAAGACATCGACTAGTATGGTTATCTAAAGAGTTACCTGGGCTAAAAGATGTAACTTTGTTACTAAATTTAACCATAAATTCAGTTGTTTGTCATTCTTAGAATCGCTAGCCCCATAGTAAGCACTGCTGAGCATCAAGGAACTATTCTTGGCCAAAGAATAGGAGACGTGGGAGTCATGTTCACAAATCAGAGTTGCTAAGGCTGACAGTTCTTGAAGGATAAGGAGAGAAAGAGGAGAATTTTGGATATTTAGTAGGAGAATATTTCTTGACTTTTCCAGAAGGAAAATATGAGCCTATCTTGGAGATGAAGAACCATTTTTCCTTAACATTTTTTTAAATTGAAATCTTTATACATATCATACATATACATATCATATATATGATATATATATCATACATATACACATCATGATTGCACTCCATAATGGGGATTTGTACCAGTATAAGACACAATTTAATTCTCATTTTTTCCCATAACCCTACCCACCCTACCACCCCCCCTCTATACAGCTTTCCCTTAACTTTTATATGGATTGGGTCCAGTCTGGGTGGAAAGTGGTCAGGAACAAAGTAGTAGATGGAAATTTTACTAAACTAATGTATTACAGCAATGTAGTAATGAGTTTGGGAGTGAAGAGTGGGTCAATATGGCATCTTTTATAGCTCAAGCCAGTTTTGCCTAATTCTATCAACATCTTGGTTTGCAGTGATGGCTAAGGTGCTGGTGTGGCTTTTTCCATAGATATTCTTAACCCAAAATGAAGCACTGAATAGTTAAAAAAAGACTATTTTCCTTGGGAAGTGGGGGAGTTTTTCTTTCTTCTTTTTAAAAAAATTATCTTTATTGACATATTATGAATACACATGATAATTGCATTTAATATTAGGAGTTTGTACCAGAATATGACATAACTTGATTCTCATTTTTTCCCTTTTCCCCCCACCCTGCATCCCCCCGCCCCCTATATATACAATCTTTGTTTTCTTTTTTCTTTAGAAAGTTTCTTTCTTAAGGGATGAAAGGGTGACTGATTGCTTAGTAACGATTCCATGATGAGTCACTCATATGCTGGACAATTGGTTTCCCTATTGATAGATGTCTCCAATGACTCATTAATTGGACCCTCCATGGGGTTGCTGGAGCCCTTACAACGTGGAGACTGGCTTCTCTTAGAGTTAAGGATACAAGAGAGAACACGGACGATTTAAATAGATGCCTACTACATGTTATGGATACTTTTGTATGCAAAATGATCTCCAGATGCATTACATATGTAGTAATTTAAAAGCCATAAAAGAACTAGGAAAAGAGTAGGTAAATACTTTGCCCCATCTAGTTCCACTGTTTCATAAATAATGTATATGTATGAACGAGTATATAATTCAAATGTATGAAGCAGTAGAGATGATACAATCAGTCAGTGTAGTAGAGACAAGTTGCATGTATAACATCCCATTACTTTCCTCAGTCATGAATGAGAGGGATTTTGGTGACTGTTTTCTGGTTACTGGTATCTGAAAGGGGGTAACATGGACCCCTTACAGACCTGATCATATAATGGAGTCTTTCTGACTGTCTAATTCCCTCACACACAAGCCTACAGGCGAAGGACTCTGAAAAGGCAATGCCACACAATGCATAAGTGCTCCAAACAGAACCATCCAGCAAAAGTATTGTTCTGTAATGTAAACAAGAAATAAACTTGTACTTCAGGAAGCCACAGATGCTTTGGGTATTGTTTAGAAGAGCAACCAACATTACCTGCTCTCAGTAATACCAAAGCACTTCATTCAAATAGAATGAAAGACATACTGCCTTTGAGATCCAATTTTTATGAAGGGAAAACTTGTGAAATAGTTAATTGCATGAACACTGGGTGAGGCTAAGTGTAGTTCCACCAGGTAGCTAACTATTGGAGCTGACCTTGGCTAGTAGGGAGTGCAGATCTACAATAATTAACAGTGAGGGCCTCTGATCTAAACAGTTAGTGTCTAAATCAATTGGTGGCAAGATGCATTGTGGAACAGCAGTGTAAGGTAATTCCAGATTGAGTGTTTGCAAGTCAGAGTTGACTGTAATCTTAATTGGGAAAGCTTCCAAATGAGAAACTATTAGACAATAGATTGTAAGATATTTTCATATGACTTCTTAAGATCTGGAATGTCAAATTCATCAAAAGTTAAAAATTAATTGGCAAACTGACAAAAATCACTTGCATATTATGTAACTAAGTTTGCTATCTTTAGCAGATAAAAATGATTATGCATCACTAAGAAAGACTTTTCAATACCTTCCTGGAAAAATTAGTAAATAGTTAATTACTTAATGAACATCCACAGATAAAAATGCTGTTGGTCTACAAACATTGGATCTGATGCATTTACTCATAAATAAATAAAAGTTGAAGTAGCAGTGAAATGCAATGTTTTAGAATTAAGGACAAAAATTAAATATTAAAAATGAATAATGATTAGTATTCACATAGGTGCTATCAAGCAGACATTCTTAGATATCCTGTTTTGCATGTGGTTATGAGTATGTGCCATTATTCAGTGTTTTTAGAGAGAAATTGATATTATTACTCGCTTAGTCTTACTCCTGTAACACATATATACTCTACAGAAACAAATAATTATGTGTAGTGTTGTTTATAATAGCAGAAATAGCTTAATCCTCAGGGTTTTCAATTAATTATGATAGAGTCTCACAACTTTTATTCTGGTGTTAAAATAAATGAGGTAGTTCTTTATGAGCTGATGTAGAAACATTTCCATGCTATATTATTTATGGCTTTGAAAGTGGGCACGATGAGGCTAAATAACACTTTATATTGTCCATGTCTCCATCCCTTTTTTCTAGAGTTATTTTCCAGTAATATTTTAGTAAAGAAATTTTTTGTCCAGCATCCTCTTCTAAGTATACATCCTTCTTCTCTGCTCTTACCTCACTCTTTCCCCTTCTTTCATGTTGGCCTCAGTATTGGGGTCAATAGGAAAGGAATGCTTAATTCTTCACATGGAGAATAATGGTGTGGAAAGAAGTTCAAAGAAGAAAACAATGACTTTTGAGTCAACCTATGGCATGCGCTTAGTGTGTACCTAGTCCTTTGCACATTGGGCAGAACAAGGAATGAAGTCTATGCTTGCTGATGAACTGGCCCCAAGGGGCTTCCCAAGGAGGAATGAAGAGGGGACAATAAATGCAGTGCTGTCCCGGAAAAGGCTCGGTCCTGCCTCTGTTGTCTCTCCAGCTTCCCTAGCTGGTTTGGTCCCAGGATCTCTTCCCATCTGCTAAAATCGACTTTCATTCTTGGCAAGAATGACATTAGTGGAGAGGAGACAAACTTGGTCTGACAGATTTAGAGTTCATAGTACCATTAAAATAGCTGTCAAAGTAAACCCTGCCAGAATTCATGGCACTCAGGAAATAACGGGAGTAATATGTTCAAAATGTTATTATCCCAGGAGAATGCATATTAGGAGAAGCAAGAGGAGGTGCTGCTCCATGTTGTTTATAACCAAATTGATGTCTTCCTGTAATTCTAGCCCTAGAGTTGGTTGGGTTCCAATGGAAATGGGCAGTAGGGTATTTTTTGATGGGTGAAAATAAAGAATTAAATATCTCTCTTTGTTCTATTTAGTATTGTCTTGTTTAACACCACACAAATGCCTCTAGACAGCACCTTGATGTTCTTGTAAAACTGAGTTGAGTCCTAGTCTTGCTTTTGGAGTTAGATTAGATTCTGTAGTTAAGGGTTTAATGTCTACTTAGGATATATGATGAAAAGGGAAACCACACAATAGACAATGCTGTTGGGTAGTGCTTTTCAATCCCCAAAGCTGATTCATGATAAATATTGTATTCAACAGTATGTATTATGTATGCTTTTTACACAAACTAATCTCTAGAAAGCACAGATGACAAGAAATACTTAAGGCCCTGGCAGGTTGTGTTGTTGACAGGATGAAACTCAGTGCAGGCATGAAGTCTTTTACAGACAGGAACATGGAGGGCTTCACAAATGGGATAATAATCTTCTTCTGTGTGGAGTGCGTTTTCATTTATCCAGTGACCTCGAAATGCTTCCCAAAGGTTGTTCTGTTCTGTGGTTAAATTAGCAAAAGGGAGCAGAGAGAGGTTAAGTGATCTCTACCGTCCTCTAGTAGGTCTGTTGTGGGTGCCAATTCTGACATTATGTGCGAAAAGCTCCCCGGCACACACTGTCGATTGTTTGCTTTTCTCTCTCCCATCACGGAGGTAGGGTGGTGCTCAAGCCCTCCTCAAAAATGTCAAGATGTCGTAGGTATAGTTTTGCAATAGTCTCCGTGACATAGAATATCACAGAAGATGTGCACCGAGGAGTAAAATTGAAATGGAAATGGTCTTGCTGGGGAATTAAGAGACCACGGGGTGGAGTTCATGGCTCCTCAACAGCTCTGGTCTTAGAGGCCTAAATTCTTATCAGCTCTGAGCCTGCAAGCAAAGGGAAGCCAAGAACCAAAGAAGGATCTAGGGATCCACAACCTACAGGTCTCTGCAAGTTTCACAAATGAAAACAATACCACTGAACCAGAGGACTGCAGGGGAGAGGGGCTGGGATTGTACTGTTGGACCCGCATCAAATCCTCACTACTTTTGCAAACAAATAAATGCTGGTCTCACAGGTCACAATGAAAAGTGGCTTCATTAAGATCACAACACACATTGGTGCAGAACCCAGAAAAGAAACCAATCCTATCATTTGTTTGATTTCCAAGACTGTCAGTAGGAGTTGCAAAGTTGGGGTACTGTTGAACCATTTATTTTGTTTCTTGGAAATATAGGAAAGTGGCATCACAACTATTATTTCTATAAATATTCTCTTAGTTCTACTGCTTTTCTCTTCTCCTTTTGGATTTCCAATGCTGCTTGTAGTGATTTTGATTTTTAAATAGTTCTTGAGGTTTCTGAAATTTTATTCATTTTTTCCTCAGGTCTTTTCTCTGGTGTCAAATTGAGTAGGTTTTAAAATCTGCTCTCAGTCTACCAATTCTAATCTTTGTTGTCTCTGCCTCACTGTTATTTCTGTTAAGTAGTTTTAAATTCCATAATTTGCATTTAGTAGTTTTAAAATAGCTATTAATGTGTACTATTTTATTTACTTCAGGAGAATTTTATAACTCTTGAATCACTTTTTATAATATGAATTTTACATTTGTTTTTATACTTAGATAGAATCTCCTTCTGATGTGCAGGTGGGATTCAAACTTCTGAGGCCAATCCATTTTGCTGCCTCACCCCGCTGAGTACTGGGACTTTAGGTGTGCATAGCTGTGCCTTACTCCAAATTTTCATTATGTATCTCTAACATTTGATTCATTATCTTTTCTCATTCAAGTTCTAAATTTCCTGGTTATGAGTATAATAAGCTATTATTTATTTACAGTACTCTGATAATTTTGACTATTCTATTAGTGTACAGTCCTACTTAAATCTTGCTCTTTAGCAAACAACATCCCCTTAGACACAAAACTGTAAATCCTGGCTTAATTTTGTGGATTTCTTTTTTTGCTGGTTTAACTGGTACCACTGAGGCTCCCCTTGGTCCTTGCTGGCAGGGATTTCACTGGACTGGACCCCATTAGTGTCTCACAGTACTTCATGAGAGTCTGTGTGCACAAAGATGAAGAGATTCTCTGACCAGGGTCCTTGTGACAAGTCCCCTTGCTGGAGATACTGCACTCCTGCTCCTCCTGCATGACCTTCCATGAGAGAAAGGTGTAGTGGGCTGATGGGAAAAGAGGAGAAAGACACGTGCTGTGGCTCCTCCTTCTTAGCAGAGATTCTGGTGCATTCCCCTGGCTAGTAGCCATCTTTACTGTTTCTCTCCCACTGCTAACTTTGGATTTCTTCTCTTTGCTTCTTGAAAGAACAATTTCCTTGTTTTTTGAGTTGTAAGGTTAGGTTTTATTGGATCTTTCTTTTATCTTAATATTGTTATAAACTGCTTGTTAGAACTGAGTCTGAAGCAACCTGTAAGACTGATATGCTGTGTTTCAATTTTCATTTGGTTCAAGATTTTTTTTAAGTTCTTTGACATATTGATTGTTCAACAGTGCACTGAATTCCACACACCTGTGAAATTTTCAGCTTCTTCCTGTCACTGACTTCTTTATTCATAATATTATTGCAAAAATGGTTGACATGATTTTAATTTTCTTAGATTTGCTAAGAACTCTTTATAGCTTAATATATCCCTATCTTATAGAAAGTTTTGCATACTTAAAAAGAATGAACTTTTCACTGCTACTCTGTAGAATGTTTTGTATTTGTTGGTAAGTTTCATTTGATCTATAGTCTCTTAAAGTTTCCTCTTTTTGTAATCAGTTTTCTGTCTACATGGCCTATTTATTGTGGAAAGTGGCATTTTGAAGCCCGCTACTAGGTAATACTTCCTACTTTCCCTTTAATCTATTATAATTTCTTTTATCTATTTTAACTCTAGTATTGGATCTATATATATTTTTTCAGTTGTTATTTCCTCTTTTGGAATTGACTCCTTCATCATTATATAATAACCTTCTTTCTCTCCTAAGACAGTTTTTGACTTAAGGTCTATTTTGTGCATAGTTACTTTTATGTTCTTTTATTTACTATTTACATAAAATATTTTTTACCATGTCTTCACTTTCAACTTATGTGTTTCTTGTGAACCAGAATTTCTCTCTACAATGTGTAGACAGACTCTGTTTTTTAAAAGTCAATTTAGTCACTGTATCTTTTTATTAGAAATTTTAATCCATTTGCATTTAAAGTAATTATCAATAAGTGCATTTATATACCTTTTTGATAATCTTAATTTCTGCTTGTTTTGCAGTTCCTGCACTCTTTTCTTCTCTTATAATGGGATTATTGTTTGTAGTGATTTGCTTGAGTTCTTTTTTCTTCATCTTTTGTGTTTCTACTACAAATTGTTTCTTTGTGGTTCCCATGGACTAAAATTTTAAACCTAATAACAATGCAACTTCAACTGCATGAAACCATTCTACACTTTAATGTCATTTTAAGCTGTAGATGCTACATTTATGTATTGTATGTTATATCCATTAAAAAGTTCTTATTACTATAGTAATTTTAATATTTTAACTTTTATAGTACATCTAAGTATAATTCACGTGGCAACATGAAGATCGTCTACTGTTCAGAATTTGGTTACCTCCTTACCTTTAAATGTCTTTCTCCCACATTGCTGGACAGTCAAAGTCCAGTTTGCCCTGTTCATTCCTCCCCCTCATCTGTGAGTATGACCATGTCCCTAAAGCTATGCTGTTGGGTAACTGTCCAGATGCCCCATCCAATGAACTTTTCATTGTAGCATAATGAATTGGGTGCTGGAAATCTCCCTGAACATGAAAAATGAGAGTTGTTTTTCAGTTGTTTGGTTATTTAAAAGATTTAAATGTGGGCCAGGGATTTAGCTCACTGGTTCCGGTGCCTGCCTTGCAAGTGCAAAAGCCCAAGTTTGATCCCCAGTAACTACGTACAACAACGCTGGGTGTGGAGATTCCCGCCCATCAGCAATCAGAACCACATTCCACTGTGCCAGGCCTGGTGGCTCATGCCTGTAATCCCAGCATTTGGGAAGCAGAGGCAGGAGGATTGCTGTGAGTTCAAGGCTGAGCTCAGGGCCAGCCTGCACTGCAAAAGGGAGACCCTGTCTCCAAAAAAAAATAAATAAATAAAATAAAAAGATTTAAATGTCATTTGTCTTTTTCTCTCAAATTCTATCTTGGCATTAACTAGCAGTGTGCTTATCCATAATTGCCAGAATAACACACACATGAGCACACACACACACACAATCAGAAAGAGAGAGAGAGAGAGAGAGAGAGAGCGCGAGCGAGCGGGGGGGGGGCAGGGGGAGAATTACGTATTTTGCATATTTCAACATTTTCCCTGTGATGAGAATTTGGTTTTAAAAGAAGTTTCTTTCTATTCTCCAGTTGGCTGATTAGGATTCCACCCAGGCTTGAGGCTGTAGATTAAAACTGACTTCCTCTGCACGAGTATTAGTTCAAAGTTCTGATTCCACTGGGCCCTGTCCGTCCTCAGATACACATGTCAACACGCGGTGCACAGGCTGCTCTGCTTGTTAAGAGGCAGCGCGTGGTGCACAGGAAAAGCCTTGCGGTGACCTGGGAGCTGTTACTCATGAGTCATATTGAGTTTTTCACCGCCAGCCTTGGTGGTCTCTGATGAATTTCAAGCTGTTGTACAAAAGAAAAGAGCAGCTTTAAAGCGCCTCAAACTGCATACAAATAGAACTGGAGGTGAATCATTTATGTGATCATCCAACTTTACTTCTCTAGCAAGACTTGCAGACTTCCGGTCACAGGTGAGCGCCAGGACCCTTTTGTTGACCGCCATCCACTTCCGCCCTCCTAGGCCTCTTAGCATGTCGGCTTTCTCTTGCTGTTTCAACAGGGAATCGCTGATATTCCTTGAAGAAAGACACAAAGGTATGTAAATGTGGAGCTTCGTGCTGTCAACAATACCATCTGATTGCTTATAGGGAAGCAGCTGTTATGCACGCTAAAATATTGTACAATATGCTCAGAATTAAAGTTTGGCATTAATTTTAATGAATGAATTAATGCTTTTGACGCTATTCAAAAGGCCTAGGATGAGAATATATAAAAGCGATGATTACTGGAGGATGCATAATTGGGTAATAATGCGTGTCCTGAAATGTCTCAGTCACATCAATCCTCTATAACTTCACATTTATACCCTCAAAGACTCGTAAAAATGACTAAAGGTTTATCTTGGTTGACTCCATTAAGGTTATTTCATTCAGGAGAAATTAGAGCAGAAAATCAAAGGAAATGTAGGCATCACGTAGGAAATGAGTAGAGTTTGTGGGAAAGATAGAGTCTCCTTCATTTAAATTGTGCTTGGGCTTTTCTAGCAAGGGATTGTTTCTGGAAATTTCACTTTGATATTTCACATTTGGGTTTGTTTTAAATTTGATGAAGCTTGGACCGGGGATATAGCTCAGTGGTTCCGGCGCCTGTCTTGCAAGCGCGAGGGCCCGGGTTCAATCCCCGGTAACCACACACCATACTGGGCGTGGAGACTCACCCCAGCAGCAACCAGTACCACATACCACAGTGCCGGGCGTGGTGGCTCACGCCTATAATCCCAGCACTCGGGAGGCAGAAGCAGGAGGATTGCTGTGATGTGAGTTTGAGGCTGAGCTCAGGGCCAGCCTGAACCACAAAAGCGAGACCGTCTCAAAAAGAAAAAAAAATTTCATGAAGCTCAGTTTGGTGGAACTTTCTGGAGCTTGATATAGTTCGTCGATATAGTAGGTGAGGTGGTTACACACAAAGTTACGGCTACCAATACATTCCCAGATAT
Source organism: Petromus typicus (assembly GCA_004026965.1). Taxonomy (NCBI): domain Eukaryota; kingdom Metazoa; phylum Chordata; class Mammalia; order Rodentia; family Petromuridae; genus Petromus; species Petromus typicus. The sequence continues at coordinate 10,348 of PVIR01015501.1, forward strand.
AATATTCTCAGATTTTAAGGACACATATAAGCACGTGTTTTATCAGAGACAATGCAATGTGGTCATTGCTGGTGAGATTGTGGTGACGGGTGTAAACTTGCATTAGCGTAGACTCTACCTTCCAGAAGCTCCTGCTCTGGCTTCTGAAGCAAGAAAAGCAGAGAATATCCATTACTACAACACAAAACTAAGCAAACATTTAGAGGGATATGCTGTATGCAGTACTATATATGGAGGAAAGGCTTGTGACCACTTTCAAGGATCGGGCTGCATATCAACTGAATAGTGACATTTGAAATGAGTCCTGAAGGGTGCATGGGATCTTGGTTAGTTAAGTGTGTAATCAGAAGAGTGCTTCTACCTGTAGCCTAGCAAATTACTCAGAGACAGAACATCGGAGGTCACCAGTTCATTAAGGAAACCTAGAGAAGATTCCAGTTCACTGGAACAAAACATACATGTAAAGAAAGACCCTAGAAGTACACAGTTTAAGCCCACGATGACAAGTGGGACATTTGAACTAGAGGCAAAATTGGTTACTACAATTTTTTTTGGAGACAGGGTCTTTGTAGTTCAGGCTGGCCCTGAGCTCAGCCTCAAACTCACATCACAGCAATCCTCCTGCCTCTGCCTCCCGAGTGCTGAGATTACAGGCATGAGCCACCATGCCCGGCACTGTGGTATGTGGTACTGATTGCTGCTAGGCATGAGTGTCCACACTGGGTACTAAATGTGATTATCGGGGACTGAACTAAGTCCCTTACAAGACAGGCACTGGAACCACTGAGCTAAATTCTCAGCCCAGCTATTACAATTTTTGAAAATAAAAAATGAAAACAGTGATGATTCTGGCTAGATCTGAAGAGAGGAGGGACAAATGGAAGGAAGCAGAGGGCCAGTAACCTTCAATCCTTCAAAACAAATGCTGAATATTCACAGTATGCCAGGAAGTGTTCAAACAGAGCTTCTCCCGTGTTTAGTATAGTAGACAAAAATGTACTAATTTTAATGTCTGTTTAACTTTGTTTGAGGGAAAATAGATATGACTTTGCTATGCACATTTTGAAGATAAGTCTTACTTCAGCTCTTAAAATACAAGAAGAGGATTCAGCTTTTAGGAATCAATATTAAAACTTGTAATAAAATCCACTTAAAACAGGAAGCAATGTCTTTCATAGGAGTACTGGTGCCTGATATTTCCAATATCTTAATAAGATGAGAAAATTTTCTATTATATACATGCCTCAGGCTTCAGAGAATGTGAAAGAGTTTCTACTTATTACTCTAACTAGGTCTAGTTTTGACTCTCCATCAGACATCTCAAAGCAAAGTCTATGGGTTGATGAATCAGCATCTCTGATAGGAGCAGAGTTCTGCTTCTTTTTGTAAAGAGACTGTGTTACTATGGTAACAAGAGAGAAAAACACCTAATACAAGCATCATAGCTGTTAGGGTGATATTAAGAAAACATTGAAGCCTTCACTGAGTTTGAGAGTCAGGAGATTAGGACCTGAGGGAAAATATCAGGCTTGAGTTGATCCAGTTCACACAATTAACTTACTAAGAGATGTTTCAGGGATGAGGAGAAAGCAGCTGAGATTTTAAGTGATATGATATTGACCTGAATTAGTATCTGGGTATAACTGGACTCAACCTGAAGTTACCCTCCTTTGCTAGAGGTTCTCCTATCAAAAGTTTTGCCAGGAATATGTAGAGGAAGGGCTAGAAAGAAGACTGTCTTTATTTTGCACAAACTTACACACTTTCATAGTATTGAGCTTTCATGATTCTCCTGATGTTGAATGAAAAGATGAGCCAGAAGTTTCAGAAAATATGTATCAGTCCCAAGTCCCATTTCTGTTTCCAACACTGTAACGCCTAAAGGAGGGATCACTGATACACGTTTCTGCAGGAAATCTGGGCTAATCAAGTGAATTCACTCTAGTTATAATTGCAGCCCACCCAAAGGAAAGCAACCCTTACAGTCATGAAAACAGTCAACCTTCTAACTTCCCCTCCAGACCTAGGGAGAGATCACTGTCTGCAAACAAAACAGTGAAACTGAACAGTCAAAACGATGTTGTGTTTTAGTGTTCACTGTTCTTTCATATTCATTGACCAGAATACAGTGAACAGTTACAAAACACATGAACAACGGGTCTGTATTTCACCCTTGCCAAGATCAGCTAGCTGCTGTTTGAAAGCATCTTTGAAATGGAGGGGTTGGCCTGTGACACAAAAGAAGGAAACAATAGAAATGAGAAAGCCAAAGTTGTCCTCTGATGGGAAGAAGAGAAATTATCTAGGGGCTGAAGCCAGAGGCATCAGATGTTTCAAAAGAGAAGTGCTGTATCTCACGCACAAATCCTATGGACCTGACTTCTTTATCTCTTACAAAACAGTCTCCTTCTTTTGTTTACTGGGAGTGGTTCATTCCAAATCCAGATTTGATCTCTGGAAAGTCTAACTTGCTGTTGCAGATTTGAAAGAAGGACCAGGGAGATCGGAGGTACTTCTTGTCAGATGCCTTCCTCCCAAGGCTGTGGAGCTAAAGCTCAGTGGATGGGCATAAGCCTAAACTTACCTTGCACGTGGCCTTGGGTTCAATCGCCATCTCTGCAGGGAGAAAAAAGTTAAAAAGCAGCCTTCCTTCCTTATCTTCTTGTTTCTAGTGGTAATAATGACTATTCTGTTGCTGGCAAGATTAGTGAATTGCAATGAGAAAGAGGAGAGAAGATACAATTCTTTATGGCTAATTGTATTTTATCAAGCTATTCACTTTAACCAGGAAACTAACATGGTAGGCTACAAGGAACAGAGGATTAGGCAGATGCTCTCTGATAACTTGCAAAACAAAATTCTACTTGAAAAAGCAATGCATATTTCCTCTATTATCCTATTTAAACAGATGTTCCATCTAATCTGCATTCACTTTGCTTCCCATCTTTTCTCTGACCTTTCCTTTGAAGGCATGCATAGAAGGAAATGCCAGTATTTACCTACCTGCTGTGCTTCCATCTGTCTGAGCAGTGCAAGCATACACGAAAATTATATTTCCTATGTGTGACTTTGAATGACAGAAGCATAACGAAGACCTCATAGACACAGAATGACCAGACATTATCTCCATAGTCCGCAAATAAACTGTAACATCATCTCACATCTGGACAGTCTGTGCGGGGAACAGGTGCTTTCAACATTTCAAACTGGTGACATTGATTTCTGAAATATCCAGAGGTTTTTCAATTCAGCCATTTTTTTTAAAGGAGAGACTGCATGTTTTGCCATTGTGTTATTGATTTTTCTCTGCTTTGATAGGTCGCTATGAATAAGTAGCAAGGACCATTTGTAACAGGAGATGGATATTTTAATTATCATGTCAAATAAGCCCTAATGACTATAGTCTTAGTCATAATGACTATATGTCTTATCTGTTACCTTGATGATTTTAAGTTATAAGTTCAGTCTGAAAGAGCTTGAATTCTTGAGGACTTATTTTATTGCTCAACTATTTTGGGAGTTTTCTCAGTGAGACAGAGAAAATAGGGTGTTTATCAGATCTCTTAACTAAAAAAAATATTTCTTGCCCATAGAGGATTTTAGGTTCTAGATTCTTAGTTGGAATAGTAAAGGAGAACCTGTGGCACAGACTGTTTAAATTAGTAAGCTTAAGACTCCACCACCAAGTTAAACCCAATACCTGGGGGTTCTAGTCAGAGGAATATATTAACATGGAAGTGTAATGATCTAATCCATGGAACAAATAAAGTTAGGTTTTGAGAATATTGTTCATCTCCATGGAAGTAGATTGGGAAGTACAGACTTCCTCATCCAGAAAAGGACAAAACATCTTGGGTTTATTTTAACTAATCTGTTTTTACGCATTTGAAGTATAATATTTCTGAGGACCAATTCCTTTGATTTAAAAACAGTTCATTTCATTATGAATCCATGAACTCCTACTGTCCTAAATATGCATGTAAAATTTAATATGGACAGTACAAAGTGTATAATTTCAATCTATTCTTGAGCACCAAATTTCACTGTGACTCTGGCTTAAAGCAACAAACATTTATTACCTTAGAAATTTTGGCTCACTCAGCCAACAATGGCATAGGCGGATGAGGGCTTATGGCCCCCTGTCACTTTTTGCAGAGTTCCGCCAAGATGTTGGCCAGGACTGTGGTCCTCTGAAGGCATGACCAACCTTGGACAATCCACATTCAGCATTGACATTTTAAAAAAGTGTAATACATGATATAAAAACCTATCTGAATGGGTTCAGTAGCAGTCTGGAAATGATGGCAGAACGCTTGGATTAAAGAGGATAGATTGAAAGACACAGTCCACTCGTATGCCAGCCAGTGAAAATTAGTTTCAAATATAATGACAGGTAGACACATTGAATATGGAGGAGTGAAGCACAGTAAGGTAGGCTGACATTAATCAAAAGAAGCTAGGATGGCGATGTGTAATGTAAAGCAGTGTGGATTAAGACAAGAAAACTACTGAATCAAAAAGGAATATCAAATGACAATAGAAGGTTGATTCAACAGAAGGATGTAAGGATCCTCAATGTGTACATTCGCACAATGGAACTTCAGTGTCCATTGTCTTAGTTACTTCCTTATTCCTGGCACAAAATGCCCAACACCCTGGCAGCTTCAAGGAGAGAAGGTTTATTCTGGGTCCAGATACGAGAGCTTCTATTCGAAGTTAGTTGGTTCCAAGGCGGGATGGCATGGCAGAGGCACCTGTTGGGGCACAGCTGAGAAGAGCTGTTTGGGCTGCAGTACTGGGAAGCAGAGATCCAGGAGAAGTCTGGAGGGAGACAAACCCTTCCAGGCCACTCCTCAGGGCCTCACTCCAGGCCTCACCCCCTAGCAGCCAGTCAGCCCCAGGTCCCCCTGATCCAATCACCTTTCAGAAACTCTACCTATGAGTACATGAGACTTTTGGGGAACATCTAGATATAAAGCGTAACATCCATGAAACCAACGTGAATGAACCAAAAGGAAAAGTAAATACATTTATAACTGTGGTTAGATACACATTGATGTTTCAGAAACTGGTAGAATCGATAGACAATCATCAAGAATACTGATGAGGGCCAGGGATTTAGCTCAGTGGTTCCTGTACCTGCCTTGCAAGTGAAAGAGCCCAGGTTTGATCCCTGGTAACCACATACAGCAATACCAGGTGTGGAGACTCATGCCCACCAACAATGAGTACCACATACCACGGTACTGAGTGTGGCGGCTCACACCTGTAATCCCAGCACTGGGGAGGCAGAGACAGGAGGATTGCTGTGAGTTCAAGGCTGAGCTCAGGGCCAGCCTGAACTACAAAGGGAGACCCTGACTAAAAAAAACTAATAATACTAATAATAATGATGATGAACTCAATGTGATTGTCATTCAGAGAGATATATGACCAATAACCCTGATTTATGCATTTAATTGGATTAGGAATTGCATACTTGATTACTAAAGCTCCTGGGTGTGTCTGTGTGGGCCACAAAGACATGACCGTGGGTGCTATCTCTTGCACATTCTATTCTTTCACCTTTTCTACTTCCCAACCATAAGGAACTAAGTAACTTTTGTGCAATGTGCCTTTCCTCCATGCTGTTCTTGCTAAACCATGAGCTAAAATACATGTTCTTTTAAATTTTATCTCATTAAGGATCAGAAGCAAATTTTCAAATGTTAACAAGTGCATGTATAGCAATGGGAAAGCTGACTAATACTAGATCTGATAGTACATGTTGTTCAGATAATGTCAGGATATATATTCTATTCATATGCACATGAAACATTTATCAAGACTGACTACATTCTGAACCATTAAGTTAAAAAAAAAACAACAAATTTAACAAGTAAAATCATGAAAAACTATTCACCATCTATTGGAGACAAAGTAGAAATCAATGTCAGAAAGAGACCATGTGGGAAGTAAAGAACATGACTGTGAATATTTCCTGTGTCAAATAGGAAGACTTATGAGAGTCTAAGATCTGCCAGAGTGAGTTCAAGGACTGATACATTTCTGGCTGCAGCTGATACTGCCAGTCCATGGCAGCAGGAGGGAAGAGCAGTGGTAGATTGCATTTTGAGACACACTTATGCACAGCATTACAAATACAGAGTCCATTTTACATGTACTCTACTTACAGTAGCATGGCATTCTTCTTTATTAAATAAGAACTCCTGGTTATGTGGCCTTAACATGTACATGTACATTTTCATCAAATTACTCCTAATTTGCATTTATACCACCTGGCAACAATGTGTATGTATGTGGGCCTGTTCCTTCCTATGGCAACCTGGTTGCTTCTTTCATCTGCACATCATAAATGGAAGAGAGTTTATCATCCTTCCACCCAATGGCACTCTGCCTTCTACCTACTTTCCCTTCAAAGCCTGGAGTTGGTGTAACTGTTAATTTATAATTGGGTTCCCATTGTCTTTGTCACTCACATCTGCACTTGCTGATCATTTGAAAATTTGCTTCTGATCCTTAATGAGAACAGTTCTCTTTCTTGAAGTAAATGTAACAATTGAAACTGTTAAATGAATTATTTACTACAATCTCACAATTGAATTGTTAAATTGAATTAAGTTAAATGCTTAGACTGAAGGAGGAGAGCCATGTTTATTCCTGGCCTGGGTGAGGATAACCTAGGTATAGCTACATTCCCATAACTCACCATGCTCTGTGCATTTTCCCACGTGTGCAATATTACAATCTTAAAAGGTGATAAAAGCACAAATGACTAGAATATGAGCATCTTCAGGAAAGAGTTATGTCGTTTGTACTCACAGATTATAATTATGACATAAAACAATAACGGTGTCCCAGAGTTCACAAGCATTTTTCATGGTTTTAAAAGAGCTGCAGGTCTTTGCAGACCTCTTGTATTGGAGTTAAAAATGGCATCCCCCAGAGGTATACAAATGAAGTCTGACTGCGCCTGGTTTCCAGCTTCTGGGAGCTTGTTCTTCTCACAGCTGGATTACTTGACCTCATTTCCTGATGACAGTTGGTCAAAGACTCTTGAACTCATTCCTGACCAGGAGAATTTGAAGGAGCCTGAACCTGCCATTTCAGAATTCAGAATCTGGTTTCTCTTGTAGTTGGTCTTGCTCTGATCTTTGGCCTCAGTTCTTAAAACTTAACTTCTGTCTTGTTTATTGAATCTAAGAGCTCTCAGACTTTGTGACCTGACACGTATGTTCTTTGCAGGATGCAACTCCTGCCTTTCTCTGCTTCATTTTCCCTTTTCCCCCCAGTGACTGACATCACTTATCTAATCCCTGCTCTGTGTTTGGGCTCTTACTACAATCTCACAAGCCCTTTTGATCCAACAGTTTGTAAGTTCTTCCCTGTTATCTCTTCCATTTTATCTGTTTTCTTCCTTGACAATTTGGGTAGTTATTCTTTGCTAGTTTCCATTGCTTCTAATGCCAGTTACTGTTCTCTGTTTCCAACTGTTATTATCCTCCTTTACTGCGCTGCTCTTGACATATGTACTTGTAGATCTGGACTTCTTCCTAGGTCCTGCTTGAGCATAGAACATGTAAACGGTGGCTTCAAAATAGAAAGGATCTTGGAGTACATACACTCAAAGCCTTTCCTTTTCTATAGGGGGTTATCCAGGCTCAAGTAAGTATTTTCAGATATCATTGGAACAGGATTATATTTTTTAAATTCTCCAAGGAACACTTTCTCATATGGTAATCTGTTTTCTTATTCAAGAAGGTACCTGTATGTATGGACACTTAAATTCATCTTCCTAAAACTCTGAACATTCCAGCTTCCAGAGCACCTTGGTCCCCACATGTCACAGAAATTCTCAAGGAATTAATGGCTCTGTGGAGGCCTGGAACTGGCACAGAAAGGTCACATTTGAGAGCTTCAACCTGGAAGGATTTGGCTGGAGCCATAGATGGCAGCAGCTGGTATTGTCTGATGCCCAAATGACCAGATGGGACCAACAACAGTTCAGTGGGCACCAATACTGGATGCTCAGTGACCAGGAAAGACGTTAAATATGTGAGAGGAGGCCAGCAAGGACTCAGAGGGCAGCACGTGGGAGAGTGGCCCTTTCCACTCCATGCCAATCTATGGATCTCCATGTTCCATAAGAACTGAGGAATAATTTTGAAGGGGAAAATGAACATGATAGGAAATTTGAGCTTTCAATAAGCTAAACTTTTACGTCAATAGGTTCAGATGGATAAAATTGTTTCTGAGTTTTATGTTTTATTTTCTTCTTTAAACAAAGTGGTAATTTGTAAGTGAGCTATGATCAATTCCAAGAAAACAAATTTGCAATGGTTTTGCCTATCAGCTTAGATATCTTCAGAGGCCGAAAGGAAGGCTGATAAGAGGGGTGTTTCAGTGGAATTTGGAGCTGGTCCATTGGGAGTGTCATAAGGAGACACAGAAGAGACAAGATCTTTGCAAAGAATGGAGACCTGAGTGGCTCTTAGGGTAAGACATCAGGTCTCTCAGAACAGGGCTTCCCTAAGTGGACAGCTGGCCATTAAGTGCTTGGAACTGCAGTTTCAGATCCAGGAACTGTGGGCCAGTAGGGCAGCCTATGACTGTCCTCTACAGGGTGGTGCCCACTCACTAGAAAGGGGCTAAAGGCCCAAGTGAGGCTGCCTGCACTCAAGATGGCTGCTCTGAGTAGGCCTGACTAGTGACTGAGACACTGAGGATGGGCTGGCCAGTAGCAACAGTAGACAGCTGAGTGAGGAAGGTACAGAGCAGTGGAAGGAGAAGGAGAGCAGTTTATTCTGGAGGAACTGTCAGAAATTACTGGTTCTGACTCAAAATAAAACATGAACACAGGGATTTTAGACTTGACATTGAAAGAACCATTCTGCAGTGGGAGAGTTATGTCTTTTGGAGTTTAGGAAAACTCACAGGACCTGTGTTATACTTAAAGATAATGTCAGACACATGGATGAAAAAGCTGTAGTAAGACAATGTTAAAATATAAATGCCATACAATACAATAAAGAGGATCGTCCTGACAAGAAATTTTCTGACCATAAAAAAGGTTTTTTGGGGGGGCAGATGTGGAGTAGGGATAGCTACAAATGAAAGGTAGTTATTTCTCCTTTAGACCTAAGGGAGAGGTTCAAGTTTGGCTAGGACAAGCGCACTGCATGCCTATTTCCTGAGTCTGATGGTTGAGGCTTGACTCCCTACAGACTCAGAGATCCTTAGGGGCTTGAGCACACTCCTGCCCATGTTTTTAGCCTCGTTAGTGGCTTTCTTGACACCTCCACCCTTCTTTGTCTCTCATCCATGGGCCCCACCTCGACCCTAGCCCTGCTCGTGCTACTTAAGTCCCTGCTCAGTAAGCCCCCCTGCTCACAGAATTCCCTTATAAGGCAAGACCCTTGGTTAAACCAATGGATCCTCTCCCCTTCTCAGCCCTTGCCACACCCTCTATTTGTTGTATAAACACATGTAAACCTCATTAAAACTGGACAAGTTCTAGAAACCTTCTCCAGGGTCTGGATTGTGACTCTGTGCCTCACCCTTCTGACTGGGAACCCCAGTACACTTCACAAAGGCAACATAGACCCAACATGATTTGTAGCTTTCGACATGCAAATGAAGAATCCCTGCTTCAGAGAAACTTTTGCAGTAAGAAATTCAAATGAAAGACATGTTAACATGGACCTTGGAACAAAGCCAACCATGACACTCAGAAAACTTTTCTGGTCCTCTTTTGCCTAGCCCTTCTCTAAGATGAAAGATTATATTTTTATAGAAATTTAAGGTGCTACCTTAGAAATAACTCCTCTATGAAATGTTTTTATAAAAACTCATCCTAAGTTTTTAAATAAAATTGCCTAGGTGGCAGTCAGGTGTCCACTATTTTACTAATTTTGTTGGCCATACACACCTTTCCAGTCCTGGTATTCCGGAAACATTCAGGACCTGACACGAATTAAATTTTTTGTAAAAATACTTAAACAACAACAGTAGCAGAAACAAAAAGTTGTAAGCTAAGACAGTATGGAGAAAATAAATGAGATTTGATGTGCCTTCAGACCTGAGATGGTTACCTAGCCATAATGGCAGTGCCAACTGGCAGAGAGAGTCCAAAGAGCCTTCCCTCTCCTAGGCACTGTTGTCTTCCAACCAAGATGGAACCATATGGTCTCATTTCCAGAATAGTGGTTTCCTGTCACTCTGAAGCATGTTGTAATGGTTAATCTTGATTGTACATTTGATTAGCTTGAGAGATGCTTAAGAGATAAGTACACTCTTGGAGAGTGGCAGAGGTGTGGCCTTGGGGAGTATATCTGGTCCCTGGTCCCTCCTCTTTGGCTCTTTCTCTTTCACTTTGCTTCTTGACTACCATGAAGTGGGCAGTTTTCTCCTTCAAGTCTTTCTACCATTATGTTTCTGCTCTGCTCCTGGCTGACCATGGACTGCTTCCTCTGAAACTGTGATCCAAAATAAATCTTTCTTTTCTATCAAAGTTGTTTTTCTCAGGTATTCGGTCACAGTTAGAGAAAACAGACCACTGCAGTTTACTTCAACTTCAGATTGATTATTCCAACATTTTTTCCCTCCTCACAGCTTTCTAAAAGTGGATAGAAACAGGTTGGTCTCAGATTATTCTAACAGAGATTTTTTTTAATCCAATCTTGACTAGTAATTGCTTGTCAGAGGTGCAGAAGTTACTGTGCATGTATGAAGTAAGTTGTCTACAGGTCAATCCTAGGTGATATTTTCTACTGAGTTCAATTTGAGGTAATTCTGAAATTAAGCTGCTACCAGACCTGGGACCTTGTCACAGATCCATACCTTCCCAGGAGATTAGCATAATTTGATGAAGATTTATTAAGACAAAGAACTTGAAATAATTATAGATCAGTACCATATGCTGTCCCACGTTAGACAAATTTGCATCTTCTGGTCTGTGAGAGTGGAAAAAGCATAGACTGTGGAGCCAGAAAGTTCTGGAAGTTTTCCAGCCCCTGTCACTTTGTAACTGTGTGACCTTGGGAAAATTATTTCATATTTGTTCACCTTGGCTTTCTATCCATCGAAAAGGAATAAAACTAATCTTCATTAAATTGTTTTATGGAGTACGTATAGTATAGACAAGGGGAGGTATATTGCAGGACCCTCTTTCTTCTTTGATGAGGCACTAAAATATCTTCCTTGGGTCCTTTCCTCTTTTCTTATGCTATGATACACACCTTTTCAAATTTACTTATCTTTTGTTTATTTAGATATTGCATTAATATATGGAGAATCTTATTCTAGTCTGAGAAATAGTTTAATTCATTAAGTCAACTTTAGCTCTCTTATTCTTTCCTTTGTGGTAGGCAGCATAATGGCCATTCTCCCAAAAGAGGTCTATATTCTAATTCCCGGGACTTGGGTGTATGTTAATGTACAAGTTGATTAAGACTGTAGGAACCTAACCTAATAAGAGAGAGGGTCCAGAGTTATTCAGCTGGATTCAAAGTATTCACAAGGATCTTCAAATGTAGTAAATGGAGGCAAAAGAGTCTGAGTCAGAGAAATGTGCAGATGGTACTATTGATTTGAAGATGGAAAACATGGTTATGGGTCAGGTGGCCTCTAGCAGGTGGAAATGACAAAGATTCTCTATTAGAGCCTCAGAAGAAACGTGAGGCTTGGGACACTTTAATTTCAGCCCGGTGTGATCTTTTACGAACTTATGGCCTCCAGAAATTATCATATAATAAATTCGTGCTGTTTTAAGTCACTGAGGTGAGAACAGTGGTAATTTGTTTCAGGAATGTTAGAAAAATAATATACTTCTTTTTCTCATTTTTTGGAGACACTGCAGTTTTTTTGCTGCCATGTACCTCTTACTGCTTTTAAGGTGCTGAGAAAGTACTATTTTCTTTCCTTCCTACTATGAGTCTGAAAATAAAGCTTCTTCCTTTACCTGTTAAACCCTAAAATCCTTAAGCGAAGGAGAGATAAGAGAGTGACTGTTATGTTTCCTGAACTACTGTTGTGCTATGGCAGTCACACCCAGCTACACCCAGCTGGTTAGAATATAAAGAACACACAAAATGAGTAACTTAGGAAAAGCTTTCTGAGTGGACTAATCACAAAGATGTGGGCAAAGGAAATGACTTTGGGAAGGTGAGATATGCTAGTGAATTATTGATATATAGAGAGAATGGTCTGATAGAGTTGAGGTTTGGTAGAGAGAGAAAACTCAGCTGCAGCAGTCCTGCAGGGAGGGATGAAGGAGCCGAGTCCTGCTCTCCCCACTTCTGGCCGCCATCTTAGTGCTCTCTGATGGCCAGCTCAGTCAGAATTTAAAAGGGCAGAAGGCTAATTGTAGGGTCTTCAGGGCCGGGTTGCTACATGGTGAATAAATAAGAGCATGTCGAGGGAGACATAAGAACCCAGCACACAGTAGGTTCTCAGAAATAGTGGGCTTCACTGCATTAGTAAATTACAGGCATATTATAGCTTGTATCTATATGTCCCCCAAAAGACTTACTTGATCCTAGGTGAGGTTTTTTGAAAGTGCCTGGATCTAGGGTGTGTCTCTGTAGATTAAAGGTATGAGAAATTGAATTAACCTATTGATTGGTTTGGTGTAGTTGTGGGTGTGGCTAATGGGAAGGTCCACACTGGGTGTAGGTGGCACCAAGCAAAAAGCTCATAGCCTAGATGGAATCTAAAGGGAAAGACAGAGAATAAGCTCCTTGCCTTCTGCCGGCCATGCCACGGACTCTCCTTGGTGATGCCCCTCTGCCACGCTGCCCTGCTGTGAAGCCTGTGACTATGGACTGAAATCTCTATAGACAGAATTGTTTTAGCTTTATTTATTTATTCTTTTATTTACCTTATCTCCTATAACTGTAGGTGTTGGGTATTTTGTCTCAGAAATACAAAAAGTAACAAAACAGGGCAGGAATGCTTGATGGGTAACATTCACCTACAGGGACAGGGATGGCTTGAGACTGGGCAGTACAAAAGATTATCTTAGCTAAAACTTCAGTTCCCAACTCTATATCAGATGCTCAAAAGTGCAAACTAATGAATTTGTGCTGATATTAGCTGGCATTATTAAGTAGAAAGCTAGACATTGGTTGGAAATTACAATTCTGTAATTTGGATGGTCTCACTATTTTATAGGTGGAAGGAGAGATTGGATTCACCAAAGTTTAGTTGATGCTTATTAAAGCCAGATGTGAAGCTCTGCATGGGGTGTATGAAAGAGATGTGGAGGTGATTTTAAGGGTAATTTTCTTTTAAAAATTTTCCCCATTGTTTATGCATTTTTTTTCCTGGAATGATGAGCTCTGTAGAGTTCAACATACCTTTTAATCTTGAGAGAGAGGAGTGGGGACACAAAGAGACAGAGATTGATTTGTGTGTATCTTCACATTTAATTTTATTTAAGTTTGAATTGTCAGGTTGCCATTCAAAATCATTACCTTCTTATCAGGCTGAGAAGTGTAAGCAGAGAAAAGTGGAGGATCAAAGTACAGTCCTAGAACTGAAAAAGCAGTCCGGTGAAATCAAGTGGGGTGGAAGTCCCTCTGCCTCTGCACCGCACTGCCTGTGGTCCTGTTCAGGTGTGCTGTGCACCTGAGTGGAAGGTGAAACACTAATTGCTTGTATCCTGCCACGTTTCTTGATTCCTCTGGGCCTTTGAAGAAAATAAAAATTATGCATACCTCCCAGGAATAGAATCCATCTGGTATGAGGAAAATGACATTATCTCTCAACCGGCTTAGAAGATTTTAAACTACTGCTGCTGAAAAACTAGGACAGACTACTTCTAACCAGACCCCAGAGGAAAGGGGCATGTTAGGCAAGTAAACTTTCTGCCATATCTTCTTGTTGAGCTCTGTGCTGAAAATATCCAGGCCTGGGTGACTACCCGGTGATCTCTAGATAAAACCATTACTCAGTCCCACCAAAAAAATCATCCCTGGTGTTTGCACTAGTTTTTAAAGAATATTGATTATTCAAAGCAGAAGAAAATTGTTCACAAGAATGATGTTCATTACGATGAGCTGAGCGGCCTTATCACACCTCAGGGTCCTGCTGGTGAGACCCCCTGGGGGTTGGGAGCTGAAGTGCTGTGTAAGGACCTCCCCCAGGGAGAGCTCAATGGAAACACACAGCATTATCACAACTGTCTCATTTCCATTCTCTGTTACAGAGGTCCGGTGTTTTTTAATTTCATCTGCTATCCACATCTATGGTTTCATTTCATCTTTTCAACAGTCATGTGCATCTGGCTGAATAGATACTCAAGAATTTGATTAGTCTTTCTCTCTGGTCAGCTTCTCCTCTGGTTTCAACCTGCGAGTTCATCTTCTCCACTTCAGTGAGAGACATCTATTTAACCTGTACATCTTACCAATTCGATTTTTGCACAATTATTTTTTGAAATAGCTCCCCGTTACTTTCAGCATAAATATCACCTTCCACAAAGGATGTAATATGGCAGTGAACCTGGTCTTTATGCATGTTCCTGTGCTAATCTCCCATGCTGCTCTCTGCCCAGACGGGTGTTCCACAACACTGACTTCTCTCTACTACGTGAATCATGATCTCTGTGAACAGCCCACACGGTGTCTCTCCTTTGCATGGTTATTTCTTGCTTGTTCAATTACTTTTCTCCCCAGTCGATATTTTCTTTCCCTTCATGGCAGGTCCCAGCAGACAGGCTGACTAGGTCTCTTTTGTTTTAATCTGTTTCCCACTTTAGTACCAGACATACTTTATGTTTCATGTCTTTTCCCTACTATAATGTGGTCCCTTGAAGGACAGGAAGTGGGCTGTTTAATCTTTGGATTCCTAGGGTGAGAGTGGGCCTGAATTATGCATGAATGGATGAGTAAAGGAGTTCATATTAATACTGTAGAAAATAGTGTTACCCAATCATGTGTGGGATTCACCCAGCCCCTGCTGAGCTGGCAAGCTTCCAGCAGGAACACCTGATGCCACCTGCCCTCCTCCCTATTGCTGCAGAACGATGAGATGCTGTGAGACTTGCTGCTATCCTCCCCCATGTGTAATCAGCCAGTGAAGAGAGGCTAATGTGCACTTGGGAATTGTTTGGCTCACAGGAAGGTGGAAAAGAAAGATCTGAAATACTGAATTTCTTCAGGGAACTTCAAAGATGGTCCCACCCAAGGCTGAGAGGTGTATCTTCGAGGACAGTCAGTGGTCTACTCATGTTTATTCTCTTTCCTTTTGCAGTTTCTTCTTCTCACTCCTCCTTCCCCAGTTAGAGAGTCCATACCCTCATCAAGTAGAGGATGCAGCTAAGAGTGCAGGCTTTTTTCCTGAGGGACCTCAGACGGTTCCACATCTGGTGACTGGGAAAGAACTTAGTTGGAACTTAGTAAAAGTGTGTGAGAAGAATGAACGAAGCAGCAGAAATTTCCACGAGCAGTTATATTCTAGTATAATTACTGTACTTCCTGCTCCAAGCTGCATAACAACTGCAGAATGTTTATCCACAAGTCTCGCTAGGAAGAGAATGGACAAATAAGATTTACTTTTCTACTTTAGTAATATTCAAAGTCTGTTTCAGAATATTTCAGCTTTTGCTAACACCATCTACTGGAGCACTAGGTCTAATATTTTTATTATTTTTTTTTGTTAGTTTTTAAAGATCTGGATAATAAGCAATGGAATGGTTGCTAACCATCTAGCCCTGTCCAATTTTTGGCAGGCCAAGGACACACACACACTGCTTTGAGCGTGGCAGCAGGCCATCTCCTCCGAGCTGTCTCACAAGATGCTCCTGCTTTGCAGAGTCAGGATGGACTATGCGTGGACTTGGGAGTCGGTTCTGGTGTCTGGTGACTTGTGATTTACTCTTCTCGGGACAGGCTGGTTCTTGCAGTGGCTGAGTCAGTGAGGGACGGATCTGGGAGACTGTGTCAGTCCCTCTTCCGGAAGAAGAATCATCTTGGTTCACATATAAAATAGTTATATCATTAAGGTTTTAAGTAACAAAATTTTCTTTGAAGACATTTATCATTAGGACATTTGAAAAGAGATGGATGGGCTGCTTGCAGGCCACCTATTGGACCTGCCTGACAAATACGGGGAAAACAATCTAATCTTTAATATGATGTCTTAGTTTTGATCAGGTGTTTGGTGCTACATAGTTATTTCTGGGTTCGAATGTGGGGACCTCGGTCATAGTGCCATAGAGGAGCATCTGCATAGTTAGGGGTGCCACAGAGGAGGCTAATGGTGACCGTACGGCAGGAAGTCAGTGGTTTTTGGCTAAGATGAATAGGTACCATGCAGAGTACAACCAACCCAATGCTCACCTCTCAAGCTATGCTTCCAAGATACAGGCCTGGGTGTTATCTGATTTTAATTCAGTGCGTATCAAACAGAAATATTCAGATTTCCAAACAAAATGTTTATCCTTAAGGGAAAAAAGGCTAAGCAATGAAGAGCCTTTGACTGGATGACTGACTGCCTGTGAGAGTTGTTTTGATGGATTAGTTTTCTTAAGTGTCTCATCCAAGGTCATCCCTTCAGGTATTGTTGCAGGACTCAGCGTGTGTGCTGTTTAAGCTTTCTGTACAAGTGTATAGGTGTGCTGGGCCAACATGTCCCATACAGGAATCCTCTAGGGGTATTGTGAAAAAGAAGATTCTCATTTATTAGCCTACAGTGAGACTCCAGCTTCTGCATTTTAACAAACTCCTGAGTAAATCTGATGTCATTTATACTACAGGTTTTGGACCATATTTTGAGTCACAGGCATCGATTAGACAAAGCAGTTATTTAAGAAAGTCCAACAAAACTGATAGAGTGCACCACAGTTAAAAGGAACAAAATCCACCAGGGCAAAGTTTTGGAATTTGATGGATTTATTTGGGTCAGACCACTGTATTTTCTTCATGGTGGTTATATGATTGTCCATGTTAAACAAAGGCTGAATTTATTCGGATATCAGTAGGGAAACTCTGCCCTCGAGGAATGTGATATGACTTCTCAGTTACACCCTTCCATATACCCAGAAAGGAATCCTGCACCATCTTTGACTTTTAAGCATCTTCTGTTGCTATTTCTGTTGCACACTCTGGAGAAGGGACCCATGAGGACACAACTCGAAGGTCGTGGGCTGCTGAGGGTTCTGCCAAGGACAGAGAACAGAGGGTAGAATAATTGATTAGACAGAAAGAAGAAAGTTAACAGAGGTTACCGATGTAATTGATAAAGATAAGACTGAAAACAAAGCACAACTTTTCTTACGCAAAAAAAAAAAAAAAGAAAAGAAAAAAAAAAAGAAAAATCTCTGCTATTTTATTTCCCACTGGGATCTGAAATGGAAAGGTCAAAAGTGACCTTCAGTAAATTAGGAGAGTTTTATTTTTCCCGTGGGAATACTGACACGAAAGAAAGCAAGGGATGTATTTTGATTTCATGTTATTTGAAATACGTCGGGCGAAGAAAAGAAGAGAAGCCGATGATCTGAGTTCGCCGGAGACTGGCGATGGGCTGCCAGCTGCCAGCTGCCTGCGGTGCTGAGAGCTTTGAGCCCAACGGCGTGTTGTCTCCTCCGAGTTGTCTCCCCCGAGCTGACTCACAAGATGCTCCTGCTCTACAGAGTCAGGACGGACTGTGCGTAGACTTGGGCGTCGGTTCAGGTGTCTGGCGACTTGTTATTTACTCTTTCTCGGGAGAGGCCGGTTCTCGCAGCGGCAGAGTCAGTGAGAGATGGATCTGGGAGGCTGTATCAGCCCCTCTTCTAGCCCTGCGGGCACCGTCCTGCACATGTCCTTAGCTAGAGTTCTTCAGCTTGGGTCTTCACAGAAACTATCTGCATCTGACACTTTCTGCTTTTTGGAGATACAGGTATGTTCTTTCATTACCATCGAGGATCCGATGAGAATTTTCTTCATTCCAAGGATTAATTGATTCCTGGAAAATTTTAGAAACAAACCATTCAAAACTGTAAGCTTTGAGTACTATTTTAGGAAAAAAAAAGTTTTAAAATTGTATCTTTTGCTAGGTATGGTGGTGCAGGCCTGGAATCTCAGCATTTGCTAGGCTGAGACAGGAGGATCATTGTGATTCAAGACCAGCCTGGGCAACAGTAAGTTTCAAGGCCAGCCTGAACTACACACAGAGAGACTGTCTCAAAAACAAGAACAACAAAAATACTGCATCTTTTATGTTTAATTTTCTGTACATTTTAGTGAAGACAAATGACTTGAATAAATATTTACATGAACTCTCAAAGAAACCATTACGCCATACTAATTAGCGCTGTTTGCAAAATGTTCTCTAAATTTTCTGGCAGAAATTTTTGTCACGGGGAGAAAATTTACCTACCTTTCTCACCAAGCCAAGTGCACCTCACCCCATACTGTCCTCCTCCTCCTCCTCTCTGGCTTCTTCTCTTTCTTTCTTCAACACTGTTCTTGTTTACAAAAGCTAAGCTTCGCCAGTGACTTCACTTTTTCCCTAGGTCTTGTTTAAACATCATACATCTGAGAATCAGTTATCTTGCTTATGTGACTCCATTTTGCCAATACAGGACTTTGTCTGATTAAACTGATACCTCAATATGTTATTTAAAAAAAATTCTAATTACTAGATGTCTGGAGCGTTTGTGAGATTCTTTCTCTATGCAGCATCCCTTCAGCCCTATTACAGTTCTATGTCACTTACCCACGGAGACATGTCCTGAGAAACACACTGTTAGACACTTCTGTCTTAGGATGGGCTAGTACAACACAGTGAGCTCACACAGACTCACCTGCCCTCACTTGGCAATAAAATCTTATGGGGACCTTCTCATATAGGAGGCTCATTGTTGACCAAAATAGCATTTTTTTTTTACTCTATTAGAGGAACAACTTCCTGTCAAACTCAACCTTTCCAGTGTCCTTTGTATTTGGATCCCAGGCACACGCCCAGGAGACTATAAACGCATGTACATAATTTCAGCTGTGCAGCATATGGTGCTTTGTTGTGGCAGCTGGGATAGACGAATACACTTCCCTCCCTTCCATTTGGGTAAGGGCATCTTCAAAAAGGTGGCTCCCTGTGGAAGCTATTTTGTTGGAGTAGGTAGTTATAAGGTCAAATTCTTGGCATTTGAGTACTGATGTTGCTAACAGACTAGTTTGCTAGAGTCTATTTATTTCCCATCAGCAGAGCCAACAAAAGCACCTCACCAGTGACCATGAGGCTGGTGTGCCAGCGAAGATTCAGCCATTGTTTCCAGTGCTTAGCTCTGAATTAGATTTTGAATTGATTTTGTAGATACGCATGGTCTTTTCAACATTTCCTTTTAACCTCATCAACCATAGTTAGTTTTGTCCCTTTTACCCATAGAAGAATATGAGAGAAAATTTATTCTCCTGATCATGCTAGTCCTGAATCTTTTTTTTTTAATTGAAATTTTTTTGGTACATTACATACACACATCATGACTGCACTCCACAGTGGGAATTTGTACCAGTATAAGACACAACTTAATTCTCATTTTTCCCCATAGCCCTACCCACCCTACCACCCCCTCCATATACATAAAATTTGTTTCCTTTCTTTTTTGTTATAATCTCATTATTTCCCCCCTTCACCCTATTTCACTTTGAGTATTTTTCATTTCACAATATATAACCTGAATCTTTGATCCCTGAAGATAATCACCAAACTCTAGACACAAGGTGCTCAACTGAGATGTGTCCTGTGGGAGTATTATGCATTGAAAAGACTTATAAACGTAAAATATGTATCAATTGTTTTATGAGCAGTAATAAGGGTACATTTTATTATTCATTTTAACTTTCGCAGTACTCTGAGTGTAAGTACTTTGCATAGTCATAAACACTATTAAACCCATTTGGAAAGTGATAGAGTGGCAGTAGAAGAAAATGTGAGAAATTAATACAAATTTCAACAGTTCTAGAAAACAGAATTCAAGCATATCTAACATATTGTATATCCCTAGATTTCCTGAGAATTTATGAGGCATTCTGTGTTCACGCCTTTCTTCTCCTTGCCATTATGTGGTTTGACTTGTAAGATTTATAGAACCTTGTAGGCATTGTCATTAATTTTTGATATTTATACAAATCTTGTTTTCTTTTGTTTGCTCCATTATATCTTCTCTCTCTTCTCTAAAAACCAACTCTGACCACGTTCTGATTTCCCCATCTCAGTTTTAACTCCGCTTGTCATTTTTCTGATCGTTCTTTACTTGTCTTATGGATTTTAGTTCTGTCCTTGGCAAGTGTTATTTATAGACCTAATGTAATAATAACTTTGGGAGAGCCCAGTTTATTTTGATGTTTTAATTCTTCCAGAATAAGAGGGTTAATATTCACAAAAATGTCTCAGTGATATTTTACAGTGTCTTGGTGACCAGGCTTTTATTGTTTTTTTTAGCAAGCCTGTCACCATTTGTCTCTGATTACTTGGGCTGTGTATAAAATTCCGATAGTCAAGTTTTGGATAAGATTTGTAGGCATGAGTATACATAATCGTGATAGTTATCATGTCAGCTAATTTGAAAGTTCTGTCCTCTAATAAAATAGCAGACATATTTCCTTGTGAAAGGAAAGGAAATCAGGGAGACAAGGTACAGAAATAACTCAATTCACGAATGCTTGTGTTTATAAACAAATTAGTTTGCAAACAGAAATGTTTTGAAACATTTTTGCTTCCACTTGTGAACTTTGCATTGGGTAACAAACATGAATGCAACCATGTTCCCCACGAGGCGGAACACAGCTATCTTCCCCCAAATTGTGGGATGCATGAAGTCTGTGAGCTGGGGCACCACTCTTGCTTGACTTCTTCTGTCTCACATTCCACACAAATCCATCACCAAGTCCTTTCAACTCTGCTAAATTGATTGTATTCATTGTGATTCTGGTAGGGAACAGGCAGCACTCTCACAGTAACATGGGATTTATGTAAAGGTTGGAGATAACAAGAGTCACCCTGGAGAGAAGTCGCTGTTCTCATATGCTGATGGGAGCGAGGCCTGGGAAAGCTTCTGAGGTGGGTTCAGTAAACCTCGAGCAAGTCCTCCAAGACAGAAATGGTAAAAGAGCTCTCACCTGCTTTCCTTGGCTTCCCAGACCTTCCATCCAACCCTTCAGTAACTCCCTGCCTTTCCCTTATGGCATTGTGCCCACAATCTGAATACATTCACCTTCCTCACTGTTATTTTCTTTCTGTTCCTGAGTTCTTCGAAGAGATTCCTAAAGGGTGTCCTCGCTTCTACTTTTGCTCCTTTACAATCTTCTCTGAACACAGAAATGGAGTGATTTCCGGGGCAAGTTCCCTCTAGCCACTCCTCTGTTGAAACACAGTAAGCACTTCTCCCCTCAGCTTATAAACCGCCATGATCACAGTGGCTCTAAGTCTCTACGCCGCCATCTTTCCCTTTTGCTTTTCCACGTAATCTTTATGCCACATTTTCTCACCTGAACCCTAATCACTATTTTAGCAGCACAAAGTCTCCCAGCTGTTTCATGGACATACCGGCCAGACTTTCCTCAGCCTAGGTCTCCCTTGGAGTTCTGTAGAAGCTGCTTCCTGGTCTCCTTCCTTCTTTACTCTACTGTTACCCTTCAATGCAGCCTTTCAGACTAATGTTTTTTCGATTCCTGTCTTTTCTCTGCAATGGCAATTGTCCATTATTACACTATATAATTTTCCGATCTTACTGTATGCTGCTCCCACTAGAACATAAACTCCATTAAAGACATGGAGTTTTGTACATTTGTAGTATTTAAATATTGCTTGGCAGAAAGTCGATGCTAAAGAAATGAACATGAAATAAATGAATGTCCTAGAGAATGTTCATCAGATGCTAGGTTTAATCTTCTCTCCTCTTAAAAAAATGAATTTTTAGGTCATATGCAACTATATGAAATAATGCAGAAACCCCATGTGCCCTGTGACCAGTTTCCTCAAATAGTAATATTAGTCGAAGCTAAAATACCACCTTTTTCTTATTTTCCCCCAAATTAGAAACAACTCAGTGTCTTTCAATAGACAAATAAAAATGAAATGAACTGTGGTGCTTCCATACTAGGAAGTCCTCAGTACCCACAAGGGAAGACATTATTTACACACATTATAATCGGAATCTCAAGGGAGTTCTGTGAATAAAAAAGACCATCTGAAAAAATCGTATACTATGTAGGTCTGTTTCTGTAACATTCATCATAAAACAGAGTTTTAGAGATGAGAAACCAAAGAGTGGTTTCCGGGAGTTAGGGAGGGGATGGAGTGGATGTGTCTCTACAGGGTGAGTGAGGGAGGCTTGTGATAAGGAGACAGATAAGTATCTTGATTGTGATGATTACACAAATCACATGTGGCAAAATTGCATAGAACCACACACACACACACACACACACACACACACACACACACTGTAAGGATAGCCAGTGAAATATCTACCAAGATAAGCTTCCTGGCCTTCAAATTATAGTATTGTTACTCAGAAAATCATATCAGAGAATGCAAGAGTTAGTAGTACAGCACACCTCCCTGCACAGTCTTTTGCAACTCCCTGTGAATCTACACATACCATATTTCAAAATAAGAAGTTAGTTTATCAGTGATTAATAAAAATTCTCTCGCAGTGTCTTGTCTTCTCCCTTTACTTTGAAAGTTTTATTTCAACAGTGCTGAAATTTAAGCATCAGTGGTAGACAAACCAGCTGGATGAATTTTGGTCTTTCTCTATAGAGAAAATCTAGGGGAAGAGAGAGAGGAAAAAAGGGGGTCAGGAGAAACAAAGAGAAAAAAGAGTAAAGAGGAGTGTGGAGAAGAAAGAGACAGAAGGGAGATATTGAGAAATAAATGTCTTTGATGGTGCTAAGAGGAATTCAGATAGTTGTTGAATAAATAAAAATCTCAATAAAACTATGTTTATACATTAGTTTTCAACTCTATCCTATATGTATAAAAGTTAGAGCCTTTTATATGTACTTTAAAGGACTCTTATGTCAATTTTAATGTACGTGTGATTCAAAAACTACTCCGCATCTTATGATGCAGATTCTGACAAAAGATATGTGGCTAAATGGGCTCCTGTTTCCTGTCATTTCTCTGGTGACACTGAGGGTCTTGGGTCAGGTTAGATTTCTCTGAGTCACGAAGGTTTGGAGATACCTGTCACCAAAGTCCACAGCACTCAGGGAAGGGTTCTTAGAGAGCGTGACTCAGAAATGTATTCTGTAGTTGGACCAATTGATAGGCTCATTTAACTCAAGAAAGCAGGACAAGATGGGTAAGACCTGATAGGTTCACTTACATGTCATGTTCAGGATAGCGTGAGAGGCTAATTTAGATGAGAAGTCCTGTGTGGGGCACTCGTAAGAAGAAAATTTGATGTGTCAGAAGGCACCAGAGAGTGGGAGGCCAGAAGATTTGGATTTCAGTGTTACAAGTAAGTAACTGTCATTGTTAAGGGATATGATGATTGTAGGAGACCAGTAAGGAAGAGCAAGTTCCAGTTGGCCTCCGTGGCGAGCATGGAGGAGAAAGAGGGCATGCACATGCGCTACTGGCTGCAGGGAAAAATAAAAACACCTGAGTTGTACTTGCTTGTCTGGAGAATGACCAGGGAGGGAGGGAGACAGCTGAGTCCTGGAGAACTCTGACTTCTCCCACCTGTCTGAGTGAATGAATCCCAGGTGCGCTGATCACTAGGGGCTCTCTATCAAAGGTAGACACGAGCCCCCTGGCCTTCCATATTTTACCTGGTTCTGTGCCTCTTTGGTTTGCATCCTCCTCACCCTTTGGTCAAGTTCAAGCCTGTAGGCTGTTTCCTACAGAGAGTCAAACCATGGGTCCCCCACATCTCATCCATTCCCCTAAGCCCTGTTGAAAATGGACGTGACATCATTGAATATTTAGCTCAGTGGTTCCAGTTCCTGCCTTCAAGTGCAAGGGCTCAGGTTCGATCCCTGGTAACCACATTCAACAATGCCAGGCGTGGTGACTCACACCCTCCAGCAATCAGTATCACACACCACAGTGCTGGGCATCGTGGCTTACACTTGTAATCCCAGCACTCGGGAGGCAGAGAGAGGAGGATTGCTGAGTTTGAGGCTGAGCTCAGGACCAGCCTGAACTACAAAGTGAGACCCTATCTCAAAAAGAAAGAAAAAGAAAGAAAGAAAAGGAAGAAAGAAAGAAAGAGAGAGAGAGAAAAAGGAGCAGGAGATCTGAAGCTCCAGCTAAGGATCTCCCTCCTTGCTGAGGCACATCGGTAGGAATCCGGACCTGGAAAGCAACTGCTATAACTACAGAAAGATTATTTGACTAGATAAGGGTGGAACTTTAATCTCCTTAAACTCCCAAACCTATCAAATATTAAATATTTGGACCTTGAAAATAAACCTAGTTTTCATTGTTTTGTGATTCTAGCTAAAATGAAGCTAGAGTTTGCCACTATTACTTAACATGGATATTCATCATTTACTTTCCTGGGACTCTGGCAGGCTCAGAAACTGTTGAATAATATTACACCTTTAAATTTATTCCATGGACATGGACAGTGGCAAAAACTTTATATGTCATTTATTTTAAAAAATTGTATCTAATTCTATTATACTTTATATATCCAAAAAAAGAGACAGCTTTGGGAGAAAATTTCAAACTACACTATAATGCCAGCCCAAGTTATTGCGAAGAAAAGGGTTGTTAGCATGTGTTGAAAGTTATTTTTGACATTTCTATAAATAAGCTCATCACATATTTCTGCACACTTCCTTCACTTAATAAAAATAATAATACAAAAATCCATCAGCACAGTTTACTGCTTTTTATACATCACCTAAAATTCAGTTAATTCTTTTACTCTTCGAAGAAAATACATGGAAATGTAGCTATTGAATTTTTATACTCATTAAAATAACTTCAAGTGTAACTGTCTCTTTGCAAAAGTTATTTGTCACAAAGGTGTCTGTTTGAAAATATGCTTGATTAATTTTATAGAGATGCCTTGGATAAACTGTCAAGGATGCAATTCTCTTATAATAAGACCCCAAATCACGTGATCCGCAATACACACAAGTTTGAAATTTCTAAAAATCATCAGGCAACATGATAAGAATTACCTGGTGGTGTCTCCAAAGTCTCTTAATTGCTTTATATAAAAGTAGAAGCCAAGGAAGAAGGGAGTGTGATCATAAGCTCTTGTGACATCTGTAATAAGTTTCTAATTTAGGGAGGAGGAGATTATTTTCATGATGGATACAAGTAAGTTTGGTGTGCATTGGAATAAATAATCCTTTCGTGCTTGAGTTTAAAATAGAAGGAGAAAGAGTGAAACAAGAAATAAATGAAGTAAGGGCACCTTCTCTCTCATTCTCTCCGTTCCCTTCCACTCTCTGTCCTGTGTTACTGTTATTTAGCAGCCCTCGCATCCTGGGAAGTGTCACAGTCTGTGGGAACATAATGACAAGACATTTCTCTTCCCCCAAGGAACCAAACAGGAAAGAAAGACATGAAATGAGCAGTGTCAGATCTGACAAGACCACTGGGGGTGTGTCCACCAGATCAAATCTGGTCTACACACAGCTTTGCAGACGCTAAATTTTATGGAAGGTTGAAGAAATGGCAGGTTAAAGGCTAAGAGAGAAGAACACTACTTCAGTATTTCCTGAGACTGGAGAGTGCTTCCCTTGTTCCAGATGTGCAGAGAAGTCCACTGTATCAAAGGAAACATGCCCCTTCATACAAAGTCATATATATATTTTAAATTAAACTATTTAATGGAAAAATTTGAATATATGCTATGTGTGCAATATAGTGTGATATTCACAATCAAAGGAACACATTTCACATCCATTACTACCTCTGCTACACATTAGATCTCCAGAACTTTTTCACTGGGTAACTGAGATATATAGATATCTATACTATCTACTTCATTTATTTCTTGTTTCGCTCTTTCTCTTTCTATTTTAAACTCAAGCACGAAAGGATTATTTATTCCAACGCACACCAAACTTACTTGTATCCATCATGAAAATAATCTCCTCCTCATTAAATTAGAAACTAGATCTATCTATCTATCTATCTATCTATCTATCTATCTCTATCTATCTATCTTTCTATCTATCTATATCTATCTATCTATCTATCTATCTATCTATCTATCTATATACAAGTATTTCCCCATTTCTTCCTCCCTCGGGCCCTGGCAGGCACCATTCTGGCCTCCACTTTTATAGGTTTAACTGTTGTAAATTCCATAGATCCTGAAAACATATAGCCTTTCTGTGTCTGTCTTATTTCATTTAACAGAAGCTCTTTCAGGTTCATTCATTGTGTCTTATAGAGTAGCATGTCATTATATGTTGATATATTACCATATCCATGCCTCTGTTGATGGGCCTTAGGTTGTTGTCACATTGAATATTATGAATAATTCTGCAGTGAACACAGGAATGAAGATGTCTCAAGATGTTGACTTCATCTCCGTAGGAGATGTGCCCAGAAGCAGAATAGCTGGATCATAGGGGAGTTCTATTTGCAGTTTTTTGAAGAACCTCCATACTGTTCTCCAAACTGTCTTCTTATGGTTTAAATGTGTAGCACCCCAAAGACTCAGGTATTGAAGATTTGATCTCCTAGGCAGCAATGTTCAGAATCAGGGTCATGAGAAGTGACTGGATGTGAGGGTTGTGACCTCTTCAGTGAATAACTACACAGATGAGTTCATCATCCCGTAGGGTGGGATGATGGAGGCAGAAGGAAGATGTGCCTGGGACTCATGCCTTTGAAGTATATGTCTTGTCCCCAACCCCCTCTCTTTGCTGTTTTCTGATTCCATGAAGTAAGTGGCTTTCTTCCACCATGTACTTCTACTTTACAAAAGGCCTATAAGCCACAGAGCCATGGACTAAAACTTCTGAAACTGTGAGCCAAAAATAAATCTTTCTTTAAATTATTTATGTTGGACATTTTATCACAGTAACACATACTTCTACTGACATACATTTTGATTAGCAGTATACAAGAAGGCTAAGACATAAAATTATTTCACATGTGGTGTGATATGAAATATTTGCATTTGAAAATATACTTTTGATCAAATAAGGAAAAAAACCCCAATGTGTGGTTGATGAAAGACAGCTTGTTGGGTTTTGAGCATTTTAGTGATCACAGTATTAGATCTGGTGAGGAAGTGAAGGTCAAGAGCAAGGGAAAGAAAGGGAACACAAGTGAAACTTAGAGTTTGGGCATGGAAGATATCTAGACGAATCGGCAGCATGGTGACAGAGGAAAGAGCCGGTGGGAGTGCTGAGAAGCAAAGAAGGAACACGTGAATCTAGGGTTCCAGTGACAGTTTGAGTCTGGAGATATGACTTTGGGGACCATCATCATTTTTATGGCATGAAAAAGCTGAGTGGTTAAAGTAGTTCAAGGGAGAGCAAAATGAAAAGCAGAGAGTGGAGTTTCTCAAGAGTATGGTGGAGATAAGCAGTGTGAAAGCCTGAAGTGGGACGTAAGCTTGGACAGTGGCCATTTCTGGACAGAAGCATAGGACCATGAGCTGAAGATGTCAGTGGAGGGATGGTATACAGAGAGCTATGATTTTCTCTTTTTCTCAGAACCATGAGGAAATCTACATCTATCTTGTTTTCCACTTTCTCCTCTGAGATCATAAATCCATTTGTTTACTGTCAAAAAGATGTAATAGGCACTAAATTAAGATGTACGTATACATCTCTGTGCATTACTGTAGAATGTTAAGGGTCAGGATGACAGAGACCTGTGTGAACGGCCCCTCACTCACAGCAGCTAATATTAAAAAGATAAAAGCAGAAGCACAAAGGTAACCAGAAGCCGTCACAGCCACATCAGACAGA
>PVIR01015502.1:0-38216 GCA_004026965.1 Petromus typicus
TTTTTTTTTTTTTTCTTTATTACAGCCTATCCTGGTTCAAGTTGAACAGGGCGGGCGTCCGGGTCAACAAGAGGCATTTCCTCTCTGGACATTGAGTGTTGTCAAGTTGGCTGCACTTGCCAACTTCAGTCCTACACCTTCCTGAGACCAACAGAAGCTGCCCCTGGGCTTCTGCCACAGAGTTGTCTTTGCAGATTTGGGAGTCAGTCACCCACTTAAGTATGTGTATTTGGTCTACATTGCCTATTGTAGGCTTATATCCAGGAAAACTGTTCCCAAGCAGTATGTATCTACTGGTTCTTGTTTTCATGGCTAAGATGTTTGAGTAGACAGAAGTTGAAAGACTTCAAATCAGAAAAGAGCATGTGTGTCCCTTGGAGCTGGTAATGTAGAATGGCTTAGAGAAAAAGAAAATCTCTTGACTACAGTTCATTTGTGACTATGATTCTTGGGTTTGTAGTTGTCTTGCATGTTAAGTGGGTGAGTGAATTCTGAAGTAATTTACATACTGGAATCTTAGTGTGGGTATAAACATTTTACTCCTTTCCTTCCAAAATGTGAAAGAAATTTTACATTTCTCTCTTAAGACTGTAAAACATTTTATTAGTATATGTTCGCAATGTTTAATGCTTACGTTTAGTGTGCGGAGTTGGTATGTGACCAGATTTACATTTCTAAATTAAAGAACTGAATTGATTAAAATGAATAGCAGGAATTGAATAGGTCTTCATTCTTCACATTCTTTAATAGGCTTGGGTTTTCCCTTTGGGGAATTTTTTTTAGAAAGAGAACTGATTGGCTTAGGTCCCAGCATCAGGAAACCACCTGCTCAGTGAGACGGAGTAGGGAAGGCTTCTGATAAAGGCCTGGGAACAGTTTGTCACTTAGGTTTCTCAAGGAGAAGAAGATGAGGCAGCACAAGGGGCAGCATGGCACTGTGATCCCAACAAGGGTTACAGAGAAAAGGGAAGCATCACGGAAGGGAAAGCCTCATCCAGATAACGGCCATCCCATAATTCTGACCACAGGAAGCAGCGAAGGGTCATCTGGGACTTTCTCATTTTACAGAAGCCATTCCAGCCAGTTGAAAGTCCTTCATGCCACAAGCTCAGGAAAACGAACATAGAGGCATAAACACAGATTTACTTTTTTGGGGTGGATCCAAAGCTTTTAAAAGTTTTCTAGGAAGTTATTCTTTAACTTTTTAAAACGGTGGGTTCTTTGAAATCTTTGGTGAAAACTGTAGCTTGTTCCCACTCTAAAATAAAATACACGTGTACAGGTATGTCCAACATTTTACACAATTTTCTGGGTTGGTAACCATCTTGAAGCCCACCTTTAGAGATTACTAGAGATCTCAAAGTTGTAGGTTAATGATCTTTCATTTTAGAAGCTCTGTATTGCAGTAAACTATTAACAAGTGATAATTAATGAGCACAGATAGTGACGAAAGACCTCATGGAAGACAGTTACCTCTACAGTGCAAGATCAGGGGAGACTGAGAAAACTCATGGAGCAACTGACAGAGGCAAAGTCACCGGCCTGGAAACACAGCGGAAGAGTGGAAGAAGTGTGAGCTGTGGAGTGAGGGAAGCCAATGCTGCATTTCCAATTCTGCTACAACAGTCACATGAACTTGGCAAGGTGCAGACCATGACACTTGGCGTCCACTAACTCTTATCTTTCTCCTTCTTTGGCCAGTCTGGAAGAATAGATGGTGGAGTAGAAGCAGTGTGGAATGTGAACCTGGACTGATCTGGGTTTAATTCCTAAGCATGGATATTTTTAGTTGGTAATTTCGGTAAAGTTACTCAATTTTCCAAATCTTCTACCTTTAAAAAGCTATAGAACTGTACCCAAGCAGATAGATATGTACAAGTAAATGTTACAGAGCAAACTACATTATTAATAGTTTTTTATTATTGCAAAGGAGCCCATAGAGACTTCAATGGAGGTTCTACTCTGAGAGGAAGTGGTAAATTTACAAAGGAGACCTAATGTCAAATTGCAGATATCACATAGCTATCCAGATCTGCCTATTATTTTGAGAGTTTTACAATGTGAATTTCTCTTTAAAATATTAGACTATCTTTTGGCAGGTTTAACGTTTAGCAGGAATAGGATAGGAATAGTAGACAAAGACTGCATATTCTGGGATTCTTCAGTGTAGAGAAAAATGAAGCTTTTAGCAGTTTCCTGGAACAACCAGTTAAGCAGAGCTTTTGCAGAGCTCCTAATGCAGAACTCCTGAGTTTCTTTATCACCAGTTCACAGGATGTCCCCGGGACATCTTGTTAAGTTTTGTGTTACTGAATCTTGCAAACAAGATCTGTATACAAACACTGGGATAGGATTCAGGAAGAACTGCAAGACCTGTCCTAGGAAATGCCCCGGCCCACCTCTTCTGTGTTTACCTATGCATTGCTACTTTGTATTTGCTCCATAACAAAAGAGCTGTTGGAAGATAGCTCAGTGGTTCAGTCCTATCAGGCTGTACTCCCTGCTGGAACTCCTCGCTGAGTGCCTCGTTTCCTTCTGGGACCTGGACTTACCTGGAACTTACACTAACACTTCAGAGCAGTCAGATTGATTGGTCAGGCAGAGTGACTTCTTGGCTGCCTAGTTCTGACAATCAAAAGTGACATTTCAAAGGTCAGTTGAGATATGTGGACATCAGTTTTTCTAACATATTTGAGGGGACTTCATGAAAATTTCCTTCTTGAATTTTAAGATTCTAGCATTCTGAGATTTTATAAAGTCAAGTTATTTTGTAACCTAGTCTTTAGCTATATGACATTGAAAAAATCTATAAGCCACATACAAATCTCTGAAGAATCAAATTAATTTTACCATAGAATTTCTTGTATACAGAGTTGTCCATAGTGCATTAATTAGCAAATAGTTTCCAATTATTCCCTTTACACATGTTTTCCTTTCTCTAACATTCCAGACTCAGGTCCTGCCTTCTCCTAATCACTGTACTGCACTCTTCTTGTGTAACCCCTGCATCACTTTGCTTTTCCATTTACTTCTCTTTAGATCTAGCTCCAGCAACGTGACATTGCTTGGGGAAAAAAAAAAAAAACTCAGGGGGCTGGGTATTTGTCTCAGTGATTCTGGCTCCTGCCTTGCAAGTGCAAGGGCCAGGGTTCAATCCCGGTAACCACATACAGTAATGCTGGGTGTAGAGACTCACACCCACCAGTAGTCAGTACCACACACCACAGTGCCAGGTGTGGTGGCTCATGCCTCTAATCCCAGACCTTTGAAGGCAGAGGCAGGAGGATTGCTGAGTTTGAGGCTGAGTTCAGGACCAGCCTGAACTACAAAGCAAGACCTTGTTTCAAAAAAATAAAAAATAAAAGCCCCTAGGGATATGCATTAGTTCACTATCTTTTTCTTCCTTGAGGAAGCAACTGGCTAAAACAACTGAGAAAAACTTCTTGATGTTTTTATCCTGTTAGTCTATCATTCTGAGAACTAGACAAGGACACCTGAGGTAGGGGAGAGAAATGAGTGGGAGGCAGCATCTGAAAAGGAATTAGTGATGAATAGAAGTGAGAAGTGAGGGTGGGAGTCATTGGAGGTGATTTCACCTGTTTCTTCTCCTGGCACACTTCCTTAGCCTCTGTGTATGGCACCGATGATTATGTGAGTTGAAGAAAAGGCTCATGGGAGTTCAAAGTGTTTTAGCCAATCACAGGGCTCTTCTTGGAAAAGTCGCCTTTGAATTAGATTTTGAATGATGTGGAGAACGTGAACTTCAAACTACAGTGATGGAGTCACTTAGGGGATGAATGAAGACATACTGTGGAGACACCCTTAGCTAACATGTCCATAACACTAGGGAGAGATGATACTGCATTTTTCTTAGGTTTCCAAGAAACTTACTGGGATAATAAAATCTCACCCGAGTGAGAGCAGCAGAGCTTTCTGAGGGTCCTTCCCAGGGCTGATGTGCATGGTGAAGGTCATCCCTTTAATTATCTCCATAGTGTGGGTGTCCGAAGAGCTGGATCCAAGAATGTTGGAGGAATCTCATTCTAGGAATGTTGGAGGAACGCAGCTACTCAACAGTCTCTCACACATGGAGGGAGAGGACCATGGCACAGTTAACCATGTTCTTTCCACTCCTGGTGGTGCAGTAGGTCTGAGGCTGACAGGTATTTTGTATTCATTTTCCTAAGGAAGTTTTCTCCCTCTCATCAAATCCAAAAGCTCATTTTGAATCACACCATTGTGCCTGCTGTATCTTGGTCACGACTGTCTTTGGTGAACTGGTTTTGAGACTCTTCTTTCCGCTCTCCGAGTGACCCATACCTTCCCAGCCGTGGAGTAAGAAATGGATGTCAGGTGTGTTCACGTTAGTAAGGGTTCCTAGCCGCTCCTGCGAACTGAATTTGGCTTTTGATTGTAAAGATTTTACTACGACTAGATGATGACAGACTACTTTCTACTCCAAGACAAGTCTCTTCTTGGTATGCAGGAAACAGTAAGTAGGTCACAGCAGAGGCAAGACTAAGATGAGAAATTATCAGGGTGCAACTGTAGATGCAAAAGCGGAAGCCAGTGGAATCCTTGTTGGAACTCCAGGCCAAACGGCACCAGTGCCAGGGAAAACACTGGGGCATGGTGTCACGCACGCTGTGGGTGGATTGCAAATTTTTCTACGATATCAAGGAAAGAGCAGGGTGTGACTTTTAGAAGGCTCTGTACATAAAAAAGAAAAAAAAAATGTCTTCAGATGCCAGGAGGTGATCTTACCACATCTATGAATTTTCTAAGTTTCTTGCACCAGTATTGCGTAAGGACATTTTAATAATTAATGTATTTATAACAATTTTCCCAGAATTGTTTTCAGAATATTTTTCCTTCTTATCCAAGAAAATCCTCTTTTTTACTTACACGTCTCCAAGTTTTGAAACACCAGAAAGGGAGGAAAGAAAGAAGAGCTCTTTCTTTTTTCTGTGCAAGTGTCACGTGTCTCATACCCTACCACCTTATTTAAAAAAAAAAAGAAAAATTCCATGGCTCATTAACTCTCTAGATGCAGAGAAATACTTTGTAAATCTGTTTTCCCCAGAGTGCACAGTCGTATGGATTTTGAATAGGTTGACACTTCTCTATTAAATGACAAGAATAACAACTTAAAATGTGAATCACAACATAGCACTTCAGGTTCTATCTATTTTTTGTTTTCTCATCTCTTCTCTTTCTCCTGTGCGTCACGTTGACTCTCACTTATTACTGGGTCGAAATCTCATTTCTGTCACTTACTCATCTCTGAACAATTAACCTCATATCTTCCTGTTGCAGATCCCTCACTTGTTAAAGGGAATGATAATATAAATTATTTGTGATAATCATAAACTATATAAATTATAATTTATAAAATATATATAATATAATGAAAGTGCCTAACTTATGGTTACAGTAATTAAGCAAATCAAAGTGCATTAAGTCTTGACAAAAGTATTCGGCAAGTTTATAGTTGTTACTGTTTGTGCCCTTATACTTTGTTATTTTAAGCAAATCATAAGCTTCTCAGTTGTGAGTTTGTCTGTTTTACATCTTTAAATTGATCAGTTGCTTAGGGTGATGGAAATGGTATTGATAGTAGTTTGCATTTGATTCATACTTTACATTGTACATTTACAAGTACTTTCACTGAGATTCTCCTGCCCCAGTCCTCGTAATGATGTTGGGTACAGACTTATCCATCACTCATTTAATGCAGAAATGGAAACTAAAACTTAGTGACTTAATGTGGTCACAACCACATGGCTAGTCTGTGACAAAGACAGAACTTGAATTTGGTTCGTCTGGTTTCTGGCTCAGTGCTGTTTCCCCTGGGCACCCTGCGTACATGGCAGATACTCAACAATCTCTCATGCATGACTGTGGTTCTCCAGCGCCTCCTCACACGCTACAGAACAAGTTGGCTGTGGCCGACTTTAGCATCCATCTCCTATTTATATATCGTGTTCATGAATAGAATTCCTGACAGGTGAGATTCCCCAGTCTTTCTAATGTGCTTGTTACTATAAATTATAGGAAGCACAATACTGAGAATTTCCCACCTCCGTCTCTTTAATGGAAGCTCTTACTAGACTTGGCCTTCTGGATGTTTAGAACAATTCTTTGCATCCTTATGCCTGTTGTTTTTTTAATCATGATAGTTGATGGGGTCAGACTTTCCTGAAGATGGGGAAATAAAAAATTTTTGCCTGAGTGATTTTCTTAATTGTTTTTATTTTAAACAAAGGCTTTCCTACCTGTAATAGTGAAAATTATGTGTTCATGCTATCAAATTATTCTGAACTCTCTAGGCCATGGGAAACTTTTTATAATGTCTTTTCTATCTGTGGTAGAGGCTGGAAAATAAATATAAATACTTTAATCAATAATTAACAGGTCCAACATATTTTTTTAGAGCTGGCAAAGCAAAATTCTACATGTGTACATTGGTATTTTGTACAGAAAGTGAGGAAGAAGATAGATGTAGAAACAGAATGCAAAATATATTTTACATTTTCTGTTTAATATGTAGAAACCAATAGATGGAACAAGAGGAGCAGTTGGCAAGAGAAAGGAAAAGAGAGAGAGAGAGAAAAGAAGGGAGAAAGAAAAGAAAAAAATAAGAACACACCACCAAGGCAAGCAGCAGTGATAGAAAAATAAATCGAGAATACACGATGGAGTGAAACAGACCTGTCTGAAGGTGTTTTCCCACATTCAATAATGTCTCTATATCCTTGTTCTTGTAGTTCTAATCATCTTTCTAATTTTGGTTACAGCTCAATTCATTAGTGACGACTAACTTTAGAGAAAAAGATTTAGATGTGTTCTGCAGCGATTGTATTGATTTTCCTTCCAGTCAAAACCAATTTAGCTCTGACCTGTCCTGTCTGTCCCTCTCCCTGTGGTGTCCTGCATGTTCATGGGGTGAAGGCTCATCTGGGGGTTCACTCAGTCCTGGTCCTGAATCTCTGACATTATGCACCTTATTTCCTGGGTAGCTCCCGTCTCACTCTGGTACCATGTTGCATCTTTTGTAGCAAGCCAATGATTCATTTGATCTTCCAGAGGTTAAATGAAGCAGGTCAATGGCTGTTTCTTCCCCCCCCCCCCCCCCCCCCCCCCCCCCCCCCCCCCCCCCCCCGCTCAGTACTGGGACTTGAAGCGGGGGCCTTCACATTGAGCTACATCCCTAGACTCTGTTCCTTCCTCCCTCCCTCTTTCCCTCCCTCTCCTTCCTCTTGCTTTCATCCTCCCCTCCTTCCTGTCTTTTATTTTGATACAAATCTCACTACGTTCCTACCTCACCCAAGCTGGAAAGCAAGGGTGGAGCATTCAGTTACTTATCTGGTTCTGTCACTGGGTTCACTCCCAAAGGCACCTACCAGCATGGAAGAAATGTGCCCTAAATGGCAATACGTGGAGTCGGAAGTGACAAGGCAGATTTGCATGGATTTGCATGACCTCCGCGGCGAGAGGAGAGGCTGACTAAGACTGCATGATGTAACACGGGTATGAAACTAACCCTGGATCAGAATCGGTGCTTGCTCAGGATCGGACCTCAGTAAGGGACAAGAAAGTAAGTATTCACAGTCTACTGGTTAAACTGGCTTCCTATAAGCTAGTTAAGATCATAAGGCTATAATACTACAAGTACTATAATACTGACTGCTGTTTGTTTTTACTGCACAGAAGCAAAGCTGTTAAATAATAAGATTTATAAAAGAATTGTTAAATCACTGAATCAGATTACTTTTTGAAAAGAATAAAGAGAGTGGGCATTGGCATCCTGCCGCTCATTTTCTAGAAAAGATGCCAAGAACCAGTGAACACAGGCTTGTTCACCCACACAGTCATCAGCAGGACCAACTCCAGGACCTGTCAGTTCTCACTTCATCGTGTAAATCCCAGGACAAGACAGATTTTTTTTTTTTGAGACAAGGTCTCACTTTGTAGTTCAGGCTGTCCTGAACTCACTATGTAGCCCAGGTGAGCCTCAGACTCACAGCAATCCTCCTGCCTCTACCTCCCAAGTGCTGGGATCACAGGTGTTAGTCACCACACTCGGCATTGTTTCATGTGGTTACTGGGGATCGAACTCAAGATCTTGCATTTGTAAGGCAGATGCAGGAACCACTGAGCTAAATCATCAGCCCAGGTTTTTGATGTTTTCAAGGGAGTTGTATTCTCTTCTAGGATCCATCACAAAGTTTCACAGATGGTGAGATTTGCTAAGTTTTCATGTGCAATCCTCTCAGGAAAGTCTGGCATGAAGAATTCCAAGAAATAAGGTCCCTTTATCTTTCTCAGTGGCAATTTTTACTAGAATGTATTTAAGCAGTGCACACAGGTGGATCTCTACAATCTAATGTCTTTAGTTCAGTGTCCTTACTTACTCAGGAGTGGGATCCTTTTCGTATGTGATTTTGAAAACTGTTCCTTTTCGGTTATCAAAACAATATATGCAGCAGACATAGTGGTAGACACCTATAATCTCAGAACTTGGGAGGCTGAGGCAGGAGGATTCCTGGGAGTTCAAGGTCAACCTGGGCTACATGGTGAGTTCAAGGCCAGCTGGAACTACATAATGAGGCCTTGTCTCAAGCAAACAACAAAAAAACTAATATGTATTTATTGTAAAATATTCATAAATATAGAAAAAAGAGAAACTTCCATTGTTAGAGATAATTTGTTTTAATTTTGGTGAATTTCCTTCTAATGTTTTAGAACATGTATGAATATAAATATGCACAGTTTTCTATGAGTTAACAAGCCATTTATCATCCTATGTCTATAGTTTCAGTATATTACTGGCATTTCTCCTTGCATAAAATATTTTAAAATTATTAAATGGCAACGTACTATTCAACCTTATGATATCCTATAATTATTTTCATTACCTATATTATTAACTACCTGGGTATTTTTTGTTTCTTTCCTATTCTGATTGTACTTCAATAAACAACCTTTTGAGAGTGGGCTGAGACAGTCTCACTATGTAATTAAAGCTGGCCTTGTGTTCTGTCTGTAGCCGAGGCTGGCCACAAACCTCCAGCTATCCTCCTGCCTCAGCCTCCCAAGTCTGGGATGACAGGTTTGCAGCACCACGCATGGCTCAGTGAACAACTCTGTACGTAATTTTTTGCATGAACTTCTGATTGTATTCCTAACAAATATGGAGTATACTAAGTAATTATACTTATTAAATCATTAGACTTTCTTAGAATAATTCTAGAAACAACAAACAGACATCTGAATCCTTTTGTGCAGAAGCACATTAAACTTAAACCTACATAAAATGGAAGAATTAAAATACTGCACATTAGAACTTATAATGTTGTCATTTGTGAGGCCCAGAGGGATTATATGGCTCTGACTGGTAGTGCATACCCTGAAGATATTGGGTGTTGGCAGAAAAGACAAAGCTGCATTACTTAGCAAGAGTTTTCTTTGACTAATCAATCTGATGACGATGCAGCTGGCTCTTTGGCAGCACTGAGAAAATATGCAGGGGAATTTTCCAGGTTACAGTATGGAGCCGTGGAGGTTTCATCATCAGAGCAATAGCTTAGTTACATATTGATGATCTTTGGCCAATTAAATAAATATACGTAGGACCCCGAGGCTCCTCTGGAAAGTACGGGAGTGAGAGGGATGGCCGTTGGTTTTCTTCTGGTTCTTTGAGTTCCCTGCAGAATATTTGCTTTATTTGCTCAGGGTGGGGTAAATACACTTCACAGGGCAGGTTCTCTTTGTGCCAGGAGAGAAATGAAAAGCCCCCAGCCATTAGTGAGGGAGAGGTCAGTACTCATTGCTGTAGCTGTCTGTGCTGAGACACTTGTCACGCCAAAGACTCTCCTTTAGGATTTGTAGCAGCTCTCACAAACCCCTGCGTAATTTCACTCCTTGTGGAACATTATGAATTGTCCAGAAAAATAGGTCTACCCACTTGGAAATTTCTAGAAGGTACCTTCAGCTTTACAATCTCAAAACTGTTAAACATATACAGATTTTTAACCCTAAAGTTCAATGTGTTTTGAGATTATTTTAATAATAATTTAAGAAAATGTATAAAGATTTGCCTGTAGAGTGTTCATTATAACAACTGAAAATTAGAAATGATCTATAGAATTATATCATAAATAACTATGCAATGGGAAATAATGATATTTAAAATGATTGAATGCAGGGAAGGCAGGGATAGAGAATACAAAAAGAATTAAGGTAGGTACCAACTCCCGTGATGAATGTAGTAACTACGCATGGTAAATGCATGCTGATAAGAATAACAAGATGGAATGGAGAGGTCTTTGAGTTTTAGACATGGACAGATGACCTTCATAGCATTTGATAAAGAGCATATGTAACAATGTATATTTTGATCCAATTTATACTTAAGATATGAATGCAAATCAGTCTAGAAAGTTGTTCAGAATTGAACAGTGTAATTTTCTAGTTAATGAGTTTATGGTTAGTTTTTCTATCTTTTGACTCACACATTGTTTCAACAAGGTATTCATTATCGACATTCATGTTTTTAAAGAGTACACGCTCAGATTTAAAAGACTGTTCTTCCTACAGTGAGCTTTGTAGACTTTATTTAAGTTTTAAGAGAAGAAAAGCTAGTAGGAGATCTATATTTTCAGGTTAGCAAAATCATTTTGTCTTTGTGATAAAATCTCTGCCCAGAGAACTAAATATTCAACCATGACTTTAAGACTATTAAAAATTCAGTAGGAGATAAGACTGTAAGGTTTACATACATACTGCCTTTTCTTCTCACCACCCCCCCGTTCCCTAAAGCAGACTTTTCTAATACATCATGACACTGTCCTAACTGTCTTACCGAAGCCCCAGAATCCTTCTAAACAGCATTTCATAAAAGGTTGGCATCTTTCTTTTTGCAAGGCAAAATTGTACACATCAAAGAGCATGTGTGTATTTCTCACTGAACATGGTTATATGAAAACTATAGAACAGGAAGAGTAGCATTTCATCAGTGAAAGCCCTTTAGAGAAAACATGGTAAATATTTTCAGCATATTTAAGGAGAAATGGTAATACCTAATTTTAGTGTGATAAATTTTAAGTGCTGCAAATATGGAAAACCAAGACTATTTTTGAGAAGCACCAAAGCAATGAGCTTGCGTATGTTAACAGTATTCACCTAGGAAATGTAGATATCTTCTCATGGTGGTAACAACCACAAATACAGCATCAACAGTGATGTATTCTGTAGTATTCACCTTGTGAGAATTTTAAGGCTGTCTTGATTTGTTTAGACTTTTTTTCCAGTACTGGAGATTGAACTCAGGATCTTTTCACTGAGGGACATCCGTAGTCCTTTTTTAGTTTTCATTTCGAGCCAAGGTCTCACTAAATTTCTAAACTACACTGGGGTCCAACTGGAAATCTTCTTGCCTCAGTCTCCCACAGTGCTGGGACCAGGCCTGGCTTTGCCATTTTATCATTATCTTTCAGCTTGGACATTATGGCATAGTTCCTGGGTGAGCTGGTCCGACTGGAGAAATCCCAGTATTACATGAGCAGAGGTGGTTTGAGAATTTGAGAAGTTCGTATTTCCTAAAAGAGCTGGAGATTAAAAACAAAAGCAAACAAACAAAAAAAAACCTTCCTCATGTCAGGGAATAAAGTTATTTGGTGGAGTAGATATTTTCTGAAGGGAAAACTTAGCTATGGGAAGTTGACTGGTTTGATTATGCAAATCATTTTGAAGTGGCCAGGCAGGCCTCTTGACTTCAAAGTTTACAGAGGGGAATTCCTACAAAACCTTTGAACTCTCACGTACATTAATAATTAAAATTGTTCTCATGGTGGTGAAAAGTTCCTTAAAACATAGCCAAGCCTCCAACTTCTTCACGCAATGAAAGCCATAATCTGGTACAATCAGAGGAATCTCATTCCTTTTGTGGTATCTGATGACATTTTTGATCATGCAACATTGAAACATGAAAATGCAAGAAATATGATACATTTAAAAGCATTTTGAAGTAATGTGACTTATTTGAACATGTATAGGGGAAATTTTGTAACATATACCTATAGCACTCTCCCTCCTAGGTAATATATCCTTTCCTCTTTTTGTGATTTTTATTTCTTATAGATGGGTCATGCTTTCCTCTTGAGATGGGAAAGAAATTAAGAGCTGACTTTTTATAATTTAGGAAAACTAATATTTCAAAGGACAGTTTTGAATTTTATAAGCATTTTCTCCTTGAATGTCCATCATTCTCAAATTTTTTCTTACGTAGGTAACAGGTAACACTGTTGTGAAGGTTCTGTTACATGCGTTAATCAGGAAATATAGAAACAAAACCTATCCCCTTATGCGTATGAAGGTCAAGTGTTTGCTAGTTTAAATTCTTGTTGAATGAAGCGTGTCTCATTTTAACTGGATCTAAGCTATTGTGTTGGTCAGCTTTGTTTAATTAATTATTGTTATTATTTTGGTTGTTGTGACCGAATACCCGAGAGAACAGTTTAAAAACAACTTAGAAGCACAAAGTTTATTTCAGCTCACGGTGTCCAAAGTCCACGACCAGTCGGCTCTTTTACTTTCCGACCTGTGGTGAGGCGGAAATACCGTGGTGGAAGGGTCTCACGGAGGAGAGCAGAGAGGACTCGAGGAAGCAAGTGGAGAAGGGGCGGGGACCAGACAGACTCGCCAGGGCAGTGCTTCTGTGACCCCCAGTCTTCTTTTGGACCCATCTTCTGTTACCATCTCCCTCCCTCATCAAATTTGATGTCGGAGGACTTGCTTACTTAGAAAGCTAGATCTCTGGGGACCCAGACATTTTCCCGGGTCCCACCTGTGCACGCAGCTATTTTGTGAATCGGGCCGTCAATACATGAGTGTTCAGGGATACTTCACATCTAAAGTCATGATATCCGATGTGGAATGGGTGGAGATCTGAAATTTGAAGGAAGTCGTAAAAATTCACTGATCACTTTAATACCTATACCGCATTAAAATTTAAAATTGAACTTCAATTTTATATGAACAGTCTTACTGAATAAGCTTGGTAATTATTACGTTGTCATTGACGCAGCTCATGACTGAAATAAATTCTACACATGTGTTTACTGGATATTTTTTACATTGCTTGTTTTTTGTTTTACAACAAATGTATATCTTGTCAGCGATAGGAAATATAGTTATGTAAAAACATAACTGTTCCTATCAGTGCTTCCAGTTCAGAAGGGGAGAAGGAATCAACAGGGGAGCGCTAAAGGAAGGAGGAAGAAGCAAAAAAACAACATTGACAAGAAGCCTGTATATTTAGAAACAGAGTAAGTGAATACTCACTGCTGTTATTTTAGAAATAAGTAGGAAAATCAGGGTTACCATTTTGTGAATAAAAATGCAATTCTGTTGCCAGGGTTAAGTTTATACACTTCAGTGTGTGCTGTAGCATTTAGAATTCCAACTGTATTTGTTTCCAAGTAGATGGACGAAGGTTCCAGAAAAAACTGAGCACTATTTTGGTGGGACACCCCTTGAAACTACAGCTAGTTTTTTTTTTTTTTTTTTTTTTTTTAAATAAGGTTAATGAAAGGAAATACAACCATGTATTGCTTAACAATGGACATACATCCCAAGAAATGCAGAGCTAGGCTGTTTTGTTGTTCAGACCACCTGGATATCCTCACAAAAGCCTAAGGCTACAACCTACTGCCCACCTGGGCTGGATGGTGCAAATCTATACTGCATGTTACCATATGGAATACTGGAGGCAACTGTACATCTTTATGCATCTCAGCACAGAAAAGGTACAGTAAAAATAAAGCACAAAAGATAAAAAGTGCTGCTTTGTGTGGGTGCTTACCAGGAATGGCACCGCAGGACTGGAAGTCGCTGGTGAGGAGGTGGGAAGACGATGGGATGGTCTACGTTATACTACCGTGCACTTTCTTAGAGCCCAACACGTAGGGTGCAC
Source organism: Petromus typicus (assembly GCA_004026965.1). Taxonomy (NCBI): domain Eukaryota; kingdom Metazoa; phylum Chordata; class Mammalia; order Rodentia; family Petromuridae; genus Petromus; species Petromus typicus. Next base: position 13,976 of record PVIR01015502.1, read on the forward strand.
TCAAGTTGTTAACATGTTTTTCTTCAGTAATAAATTGTCCCTAGGTTATTGTAACTTTTTACCTTATACATCTTTAATAATTTTTCATTTCATGAAAAAATAAAATTGCATAACAAAATAAGAGACTAGTGATAGTTAATACAAGCTGTATCATTATCCTCAGAGGGGTTACTCACAGAAGAAGACATAGACAAAAAAAGGTTCTGACAAGAAAAACCAGATATTAGCACAAAACTTGTTTTTCAATGAACGAAGAGAAATCAGTACTATAAATGAAGCAAATTAGTATGTCTCTGTCCATCAACAGATGAATGGATAAGGAAAATGGATATTTATACACAGTGAAGGGTGACCATTGGTTTGTGGCATTTGTAGGTAAATGGATGCAACTCGGGACCGTAATGTTAAGAGAAATAAGTCAGACACATAAGCTTAAATATCACATGGCTTAGATTATATAGTTAATAATAAAGATAAAATAATAAAGGATAGTTAATAATAAAGATAAAATAATAAAATAAAAGCTAGATAAACCAGAAATATGGCATATATCAAATAATTACTGAAATTATTTCACCACTTCAAAATATTTTCACACATATGTTTTGCTTTATTTATACTGTATATATTTTTAATTGAAATTTTGACTCATTACTAAGCTTAAAGCACAAATGTATACAACTGCACAAAAATATTTTCTTTCTTTATATCCTTTTCAATGGGCTCTTTTCTGTTTGAGGACACTTTATTTTTATTTTTTTACTTTGAACTTCTTTGCTAAAAGCTAAGTCACACACATTAGCTGAGGCCTGACTATGGTTTCCACCTGGCACATCTGCAACCATCTTGTCACAAAGGCCCAGCTCACCCTGAGTGACCCCAGGTGGTTTTCCCCACAGAGTTCCCAAACACAAAATAAACTCACAAAACCATTAAAGTAGCATGTGTGGCTTTACGACTGGATGCTGGCGCCACTGCCTGACTCCTCGATATCAGCTTGAGATAAACCAGGTGTATTGCAGCCTGGATAAAGTCACTTTTGTCCTGTTTCATTAGCCTCTGTCTTCTGACCCAGTTGCAGGATTCTCTTAGTCTGGCTGCCACCTGTGAGTGTCATCCCGTCGGTGAGTCCCTCAGTGGCTCGCGGTGCAATCCTGGAGCTGCCTGCTATTCTGGAGCTGTCTGAGCTGGTTCTTCTTTACCAGCACCCGGCTCATTGGTTCACAAACTCAATTCTCTTCACGACTTTCGTTCCCAACTGAACCCGACAAGAACAGCCTCATATTTCCCCATAAGGTCAACATTGAAGCTAACTGTTGAATTTGATTCGGTTCTCGACCAGAATTTGGTTTGCAAACAGAATCTTAGAAAGAATCAAGTTCGTGAACCAATGTACCACTGTAATAATAAAAGTATATTATAATGAAGGGACAAACCACGAGCATAGTAATTAATTATCATTATCAAGTATACTGTACATAATCACATGTGCTACTCCTTTATACAAATAGTACTGTAGTAAGCTGGTTTACACAAGTATCGCCACAAACACAAGAGTAAAGTATAGTGTGCACACATTATGATGCTGTGATATTATTATGCAACAAGAAAATTTAAGCTTTGTTATGATCTTGTGAGGCCACCATCATATAAATATTGTTGTGTGGCACAGGACTTTTCTCTTTTATAAAATATCAAGTTAACATAAGAAATGAGTTATGCCTAATATTGAAGAGGAAAAGAAGAGATGAAGAGAAAAATATTTCTTAAAAACCTACTATATATTTTATTTTTCCTATTTATAATATAATAATCTGAGATTCTATTTAAATTAGTTGCTTTCAAAACCACATAGTTGAAACAGAGTTAGGATTTGAATCCCATAAATCTGTAATTTTTCCAATATGCAAGCGATCTTTTAATAGGAAGAGATAAGAAATTCAAAGTTGGCAGTTTCTTGGTAATCAGGAAGGGAAGATGGGAATGTCTGAAATTGGTACTAGGTAGGGAACTCCCTCGTTAGACTTCCAGTCAAATTTCAAACATTTTTCCCACAGTCTTGGAGAAGGGCCTCCTCTCTTGAGTGGCCAGAACTCTTCATTTATCTCAGACACAGCGTTTTCCAGGTTCTACCTGGGTGCTGTAGTTCATTATTCAAATGTCTTCCTGCCTGGAATAAGTTTCTGTAGGAATCAAATGTTGAGCCTCCTAACTTTCTTAACACATTTGCTATTAAAACAACTTTCACCTGCTGTGTGCACAAGACTAAGGGCCAGGGATTTAGCTTAAGTGATATTGTGGGTACATTTATAGTTCAAGGGCTTGAGTTCAATTTCTGGTAACACATACATACACACACACACACACACACACACACACGAATAAATGCTGCTTTCACTTTTTTTGGTTTTTTGTTTGAGATAAAGTCTTGGTATGTAGTTGAGGTTTGACCTGAACTCATTACATAGTCCAGGCTGGCCTCAACTCAAGGTGATCCTCCTGCCTCAGCCTTCCCAGGGCTGGGATTATAGGCTTGTGCAACTATGCCTGGACTAATAATGTTTTTTTTATTTGTTTTTTTTTTAGGTTTTTTGAGACAGGGTCTCGCTTTGTGGTTCAGGCTGGCCCTGCGCTCAGCCTCAAACTCACATCACAATCCTCCTGCCTCTGCCTCCCGAGTGCTGGGATTACAGGCGTGAGCCACCACGCCCGGCACTATGATATGTGGTACTGGTTGCTGCTGGGTGTGGGTCACCACACCCAGTATTGTTATGTGGTTACCGGGGAATCGAACCCGGGTCCTTGCGCTTGCGAGACAGGCGCCGGAACCACTGAGCTAACTCCCCGGCCCGACTAATAATGTTTTAAAAAGGAACTTCCACCATCTTCCAAAAACCTTGTTAAGAAACTCCACCAGAAGAAGACTTTAATAAACAACAAGTTACAATACTCATCTGTCACAGAAACATAGGGAGTTGAGCAACTTCTAGATGATCATAATTTGCTAACAAATTTCTTTGCCAATGTTTCTTAAAATATAAATATCACATGTAACCCATGTTATCTTATTTTATAGATATTTCTGTGTGATAGCTGTTATTATAAATTTCCTTGAATTCAGACACATTCTAGCCATCTCTGCATACCACTAAATCTCTTTAAAAATACAGTTGTCAAATCTTTTCTGGAAAAGAGAAAAAGAGAAAGAGTCTGAGACTATGATAAAGAAGAATTAGGACTCATTAGGAATGCATCTGACGTATGTGAAAAGAATGGCTGGGTAGGAAACTCCAGTGTAACAAATAACATTGTAATAAATTATGTTGGAGTCGACTTTCCTGTGCTCACCTCCCATGAACAGATTCATTGGCTGACACCCTGGCCAGGCCCTCAAAAGAAAAGTCCGCCAACCAGACATACAAAAAACACTTGAAGGTTACGTTGTAGAAAGCTTTCAAGTGACAAATGTGAAATATTTATCACACTAATCAGAAGAAAATAAATATTTAAACAATATAAAAGTACCAAAATGTCTTGGATAATTTGGTGGCCATTAAGGGAGAAGAAAATAGAGGAGAAGAGGTGAGATGACAGGCTTAGAGAAAAAGGTTTACAAGTAGTCAAAATGAGGAAAGAAAAAAGAAAGAGAGAAAATAAAGAACATCCATGGGCTGAGGTTAGACCAAGGTAGACAGATTTCATTTTCTGATATTGTATCAGCTTTATTGAGATGTAATTGACATACCATAAAATTCACCCTTTTAAGTCGTCTGGTTGGTTTATTGTGCTTCTGTCTATTTCCCAAGTTAAATGACCATCACTTGCATCTATTTTTAGATAAAGAAGAAAAAGAAAACACGTATTTGTCATCAGTCATTCCCTTTCACCTTTTCTTCCCCTTGACCCCACAGCCCAGCCCTGGGAAACCCCTAGTTTATTTCTCAATTGTCCCGATTCACCAGTTCTGACCACTTAACCCAATGGGATTATACAGCTTGATGTTTTGGGCGTGGGTTTTTTCCTTTAGTATGATATCTTCAACATTCATTTACTTGGTAATTTCTATCAACGTTTCATTGTGCAAACTTATCATATTTTACTTACCTTTCCATCATTTGATGTCATTTGACTTGTATTTACTTTTTGGCTCTTATGGACTGTGAGTTTTTCTGAACATTCATACACCAGTTTCTGTGGGACATACAGTTTTATTCTCTCAGGTGTAAACTTAGGAATGGAGGGGCTGGGCCACAGTAACTCTATGATTAAACATGAGAGGAATTGTCATATTGTTTTAAAAAATGCCTGCACTGTTTTTCATTCCAAGCAAAAATGTATGAGGGCTCCGATTTCTCTGCACCACTGATTGTCTTTTTGATTATGGCCATCCAAGTGGGTGTGAAAAGGTATGACATGATGATTTAAACTTCTATCTCTCTAATGACTAATGACATAAAGCCTCTATTTCTTGGGTATGTGCGTTTGGGATATTTATATGTCTTTTTTCCTGAGGAAATGTCTACTCATAATTTTGTTCGTCTTTCAATTGGGTGGTTATTTAGCTATACGAATTCATGTATATTCTGGATTCTCCAAAAACACCTGATTATATGTATATTTTTCAAGTTTTTCTTTTTTGTGGCCTGTCTTTTCAGATTCTTCAGACTATTTTTTTGAAGAATAAAAGTTCTGAGGTTTGATAGGGTTTATTTATTTCCTATTCTGTTATTTGAGCTTTTATTACAATATCATTGTTCAGCCTAAGGTCATTAAGAATGACTTTTATGCTTTTCTCTAAAAATCTCGTTGTTTTAACTTATATCTACTTCTGTGATCAATATGACTTCAGTTTTGTGTATCGTGTGGTGTAAGAGTTTAATAAGTTTATTATTTTTCATGTGATTTGTGAGCAATTCCAGCATCACTTGTTGGAAAAAAAAATTCTTTCACCCATGGAATGTGATTGTCAACTTAAGCAAAAATCAGTTACCAAAGACATGGGAACTAATTTCTGGCCTCTCAGATTCTGTGTCACTGATCTTCATATCTATACTCTTTCTAGTATCATGTGTTTTGATTAGTGCAGTTTTGCACGGTGTTATAGAGGAGCTCTGAAGCCTTGAGTTGTATACTTTCAAGGCTGTTCTGGCTGTTCAGGACCACTTAACCTTCCACATGTATTGGAATATTAGTTCCTCTATTTCTACAAAGAGGCTGCCTGAGACTTTAATAGGAATTGTGTTAAATTCATGGCTCAGTTTAGGGAATATCATCAATGTAATATTAAATCTTCTAGTTCATGAATATGGAATATCTTTCTATTGACCTAAGTCTCTTAATTTTTAAACGTTTTATAGGTTTTAGCTATTTTCTTTAAACTTTTTTTTGCCATGCTTATGCTTAGATATTTTATTCTTTCTGAAGACATTGTAAAGGTATCTATCTTGTTAATTTAATTTTCAAAGTGTTTACTGATTGTACATAGAAATCTAATTGCTTTTGGTGTGTTGATTCTGAATCTTACAATGTTTATTTATTTTTTTGTTCTGATATTGAACCCAGGTCTAGACAAGTACTCTATTTCTGAGTTACATCCTCAACCCTGTTTATTGATTCTAATTGTCTAAAACTGAATTATGTAGGTTTTTTTTTTTTTTTTTTTTTTTTTTTTTTTTTTTTTTTTTTTTTTTTTTTTTTTTTTTTTTTTTTTTTTTTTTTTTTTTTTTTTTTTTTTTTTTTTGAGACAGGGCCTCGCTTTTGTGGTTTAGGCTGGCCCTGAGCTCAGCCTCCAACTCACATCACAGCAATCCTCCTGCCTCTGCCTCGAGTGCTGGGATTACAGGCATGAGCCACCACGCCTGGCACTGTGGTATGTGGTACTGATTGCTGCTGGGGTGAGTCTCCACACCCAGTATTGTATGTGGTTAACCAGGGAATCGAACCCGGGTCCTTGCGCTTGCAAGACAGGTGCCAGAACCACTGAGCTAACTCCTCACCCCATGTAGGATTTTTTTATATACAAGCTCATATCGCCTGTACATTTATATAGTTACTACGACTCTGATTGTCTGGACATCTTTTTCTTCCTGTCTCTCATGTAACTGTCCTTGCTAGAAAAACCAATACAATGTTTAAAAGTGCTGAAAGCAGACATCTTTATCTTTTTCTTGTTCCGGGGGCCATTAAATCAACATTAAACATGACCTTAACTGTGTGATTTTCATAGAGTGCCTCTTTCAGGTTGAGGAAGTCCTCTACTATGCCTTGTTGGCTGAGTGTTTTCATAATAAGAAAGTGTTGGATTTTTGCCAATTTTTTCACATGATTTAGTGTTTTATTCTATTTATATATGACATTACATTTCCTAGAATAATTCCCACAGTGGCTACGGTGTGTGACCTTTTTAATTTACAGTTGGATTAAATTTGTGAATATTTTGTCAAGGATTCTTAATGTTTGTATTCATGAAGGAGATTGGTCTCTACTTTATATCTTTGTGATACCAGATTTCTACATTTACCAAGAATTGTTCAATGGCCTGCTACATGATGTAGCTGAAGAATTCTCCATGTGTACCTGAGAAAAATGTTTATTCTATTGCTGCTGGGTAGGATGTTCTATAGAAGTCGGTTAGATCTAGTTGGTTTATAGTATTGTTCCTCATGTTCGTGAGGATCTTCTGCCTTGCTCTTTTATTAATCTTTGAAAGTGTGATATAAAAGTTTCAAAATTGTCTCTTCTTCCCTTCAACTTAGTCTGCTTTGCTTCAAACATTTAGGAGTGCTATATTTAGATAAATACGTACCCATAATTTTGATATCTTTTGGATGGATTGATCTTTTATCATTTTGAAAATCCATTGTTATTTGTAGAAAGTTTTGTTGTTGTTTTAAAGTCCACTTCATCTGGTGTAGACATAACAAACTCAGTTCTATTTTATTTACTAGTTTCATGAAGTATATTTTTTGGTTCTTTGACTTTCAACTTCTCTGTGTCTAGGAGACAGTTCTTAGCACACCACTTTACACATTCCAGATACACTAGTATCATCATCATTATTAATCTCTTTCTGACCAGCTCTCTCTGATGAATTTTCCCTATACTTTTCGGAGGTGCTGTATTGTTATGTGAGTAGTTCATCATAAAAATGAAAGACAGGTGAGGAGTATTTCTAGGCTGCAATATCGCCCAGAGGCATATACACGTAGAAGTTTCTTAACAGTGTTGACATCAAGATGAAACTGGCTGTTACCCAGGTGCTGGTATTTTTTCCACGAAGTCTGGCACATCACACTGTGATAAGACCGGATTTGAATGCTGGTCTAGAAACCCAGGGTCTTCCTCATGACATCTAGGCATAGTTGTTGTTGTCAATCCTTGCTGCGGTATGCCTGGTACCCCGCCTCATCCTCCCCCAGCATACCTGGTACTGGAAAGGAAGTGGTGCGTAACAAGAGGAGTGCTGGAATGTTCTAGTCAGAACCTGACCTTTATGTCATTGTTCCTCTATTTTCCAAGACAAAAGAGATTAAATGAAAACTGGCCAGGAGCCATTTCTGGGGCACACAATTGAACTGCTTTTCATCTGTATAAATCCGAAAGATTTCATAGGATTCTCCCCTTTGGAGCCCTCCCTGTTCCCATCCTGACCTTTACCCCTTCCCAACATTAGGGAAAGGCAGGAAGTTTTCCCTGTGGGTTTTCTTCATGACGACATGATAGGGCTGGTTGATCAATCCCAGGGAAAACCCCAAGTGCGACACACCTACGGGCACATAAGTAGAGCCGTCCTGCAGTGCTTGTACAGCAGAGCAGCGCTCTGGGCTCTGGGCATCCAGCACTAAGCAGACCTATTCTCTGAGCTGAAAATGATGTGCGGTAGCAAGAGGTGGCTCCTGGCTGCTTTGGTGTCAATGCTGCTGCTCTACCTCTGCAGCCAGTCGGAAGGTAAGCACTGCCCTTTCTGTCCACTCGGCAGGCAGAACCGCTGCTCTCTTCTGCTAAGCCTTGAGATCCCAGGAGTCCCTGAGGGATGGCAGCCTTTTAGGAAGTATACCAGAGGGAGGGATGCAGACTGCCAGCTCATTCTCCAGGGGAGGACAGCAGGGCGCCGCCACGCAGGCTTCCTCTGTGCTGTCATTCTCAGCAGACCTGGGGCATGGTGGACCTCCAGGGGCCCTTGAACTTCAGGACAAGGCCAAAGCGCTCTAAATTGGGTGACTTTACCAGTCTAGGACGTCCTGAAATGTAGGGAACACTTCTACTTCCTCAGCCTTTTCACTTCCCAACCAAATAATGGTAGTGAAGTTCAAAAAGTACTCTTTAGAAACAGATTATGACACGTGACTTCCACATCCCTGCAGGCCTCAAGGATATCACTTGTCAACTGAGCTAATTTATTGCTTCGCCTAGGGCAGGTTATGGTTTAACTCAGGGGAGTGTCCAAGTATTGCTTTATTACAGCTTTTAGCAACAGGTGCAAGCTCAAATGTCTATGTTGAACTTGCAGGAACAAAATTTAAAATTACCATTAAATAATATTGCAAGTACAAAAATACATTAGCTGTAGCTCCTGAAAAATTACATCTTCTACTATAATCCTATTCTTCACTATTGAGGAAGATAGTAGATTAAAATGTACCAATTCACTAATTTTTAGAATTTGGAAGGTGTATCTTTTAGGTTCTTTTTTTTAAGTGGCATGAGAGAGAAAGGACTATATTCTTGACTGACTATGTTCAAATGAAATAAAATATTATTAATTTGCATTTCTTAGTAAAGATATTGTAATACTGAGAAATAATGTATTCTAAAATTATGCTATTGAACCAAAACTCCCCAGCACCCCATTTAAAAAAAAAGTAATGGAAACTATGCTGAATTTGATCTCAAAGGTCAAGACAAATTTCAAAGAAATTAAAACACTTCCATGAAATAGGTTATTTAGCACATAAAACAGAGCCTTACCTACTTCACAGCTTGACATAGTTCCATAACATAAATCACAGAAGAAGTTGATTCGTGGGACTCAGTGCCTTTCCTTTCTCTTTTAGCAGCAAGCAGCTTTGACTGCTGCCTTCGATATACACATCGCTTTCCCTTCAAGTCTATGGTGGGATTCTCAGAGCAACGGGCGAGTGAGGCCTGTGACATTGATGCTATCATGTAAGTTATGAGTTAAATACCTGGCAATTTTAGGTATAATTTTTTGGAGTATCATTTAGAAATAACCTACATGTGAAGTTAGCTTGTTTGGGTGGTAAATATCTACTTTTAAGTAAACTTTAAGTAAGATTGAAATGAGGCAGAAGCTTAACTGAGAAAACAAAAACATAGTAAGGGGGGAAATCACTCCCAGGGATAATCTTCTAGGTTATTAAATACTCAGGAATATTTGGAAGATATGTTTTGAAATGAGCATCTTTTACCAAAAATGATTGGGGGTGTAAATAAAATCTCAGGCTAATTATATTGCCACATGTACTATTTCTGACTCATACAGAGTACTATAGTTTATAAATGATATGTTATCAATCAAACACATATTTATTTCTTATAAACCAAAGCAGCAGCAAAATTCAATAACAACTCCAGGTGTTTATCTTTCTAACACCATAAAATCACTTGTTATACTGAGGATAAAGTCAAGACAAATCACATGCATTTCTTGCATCAAGAAATGTGCATGTGTCTTAAGCATCCTTTTGACTTTACCTCAGTAGCTGAAATGTTTAGTTAGGCAGAGCGGTGAACCGGAATGTAAGATTTCCACTGAGTAGTCTGTGAAAAAGCCTTTGCAACATGTTCAGTGCAAGTCAAATTTTGTGACCTTTCAGCTTTTACCGAAGAAGAGGGTCTCCTTTGTGCGCTGACCCGAAGCAGCCCTGGGTGAAAAAGGCCATCCATTTCCTCAGGTATGGGCCGAGGGCTGGTGGGGCAGGAGGAGGGCGCAGAGAGCTGGGACACCGACTGGCCAGGTGGTTCAGTCTCAGTGATGAAACATTTTTAAAGCCAAAATTTGGGCCGGATCATAAAAACACAGACTGTATATTTCTACTTACAGATCGTCCTTATTTCATTTCATAATTTTAAAAAGTTTTCACAGGATGTGTTGGGTACCTCTATACACTTGGTAGTCACCAGTGGCTTGCAGAAATGATTCCTATTGATATAATTTATGGAAATATCTGATATCTGGTTGTTTGTTAAAACTTGAAAAGTAAACATTAAAGAGATAGGTGTTTTCCAGTTACACTAATGATAAGGGGAGCATTACTGGCAGATAGCACCCAACATCATTGTGCCATCTGAACGGCACTTGGAAGCTCAACACAAAGGCTCATATTCCATTTCTGCAATTGGCTTCATTATCACAGGCAAAGCCTGTCCTTTCTAGCCTCAGTCCCCTCCTGGACTCTGAGCTGTTTTTTATTTTAAGATGAGAGTCAGGGCCTAAGAAACTACCCTTAGGATCCAAAGCCACTCTCTCAGGCCAATCACCCTGTTACACTTTTTTTCTTCTTTTCTTTACAGCAAAAAAGCCATGAACATGTAAAAACATCTGCTCTTTCGGAATGAAACTGGACACAGACCAAGAACCAAAAGACCGTGGCTGGCGTTGGAGGTTTCACGGCAGAACACTTAGCACTTACCTGATTCCTGTCTTATTGGACTTGTCCAGTTGATGAATTGATTCATATTGCATCATAGTTTGCTTTGTTTAAGCATGTTAAAGTCAAGCTCTATTTTGTGTTAAGTTATTTATAGCTGTAGGATATGTTTGTGTGTTTAGCTATTTATACTAATTTCTCATAAGCTGTGGCTTAGTGCAGGGTAGAACATTATTTTTGGAAGATTACAATTATATTGAGTCTTCTTGCAAGTAGTAAGCTATTTTTTTAAGAGAAAAACTATTTAACTTTCTGTTGTATGTATAATTTTGTTTCCTAAATTGTTATAATTACTTTATAAAATAGAAAAATGATTGTAGAAGGGCAAATATTAAAAATAAAAGAACCAAAAAGTTACTTGTTGATAGTAATATATTATTTATTAAGATATGTATTGAAAATATTTAAAGGGAAGGTATAAATATTTTAAGAAAATTTGTATTCTTACCTGGTTGTTCCCTCTTTGTCCCTCATGGTCCTAGACTTGAGTCTATATAAATTGTCATGAAAAGTATTCTATAAAAAGTCAAAGCCATTCATTCACATTGAAAATTAGAAAGTTCTTGTATTTGAGATCCAAAGCCCAGTGTTTATTCATATAAAGTCCTTAAACACTTCATGACTGTAGGGACATAACCATTACTCAGAAAATACCTGGAGAAACCAATCAATCAATCTATCATTGCGTCACTAAGTAGGATGCTAAGAATGGGAGTTTCAGCACGGGAATGTGTCTGTTCTTTAAAGTCCTCTTGAGTCATCTTTAAAGAGTTTTCAAAGACAAAATCCCTCTTGGGAAGTGCTTAGAAACTGGTTGATTCTCTGTTGAGAAAGGAGACTTCAAACATGCAAAAACTAGTGAAGTTCTTTGCAGTAAGGTGAAGGGACACTGAACCCATGTTGTGACCATCACAGTGTCCATGTACCAAAGCCCAGGGAATGTCTCAACTCCAGACAGTCTGCCTCAGTTTCTCAAAGATCTGCAGGGTCACTGAGGCAGGCATGCTCACGATAAGATACAAGATGCACATTTGTAAATGCATTGAGCATGGCAGAGGTGCATCACCTAAGGAGGCGCCAGAGCCTTAGTCTGTGCCCCACAGACTTCTCTGTGCCCAGGAGGAGTAGACCTGACTCATCAGGGAAAGTATGCTCAACATCCTGTTTGTTTACTCAGCAAATAGGTTAGTGTTTACTATAGGCTAGGCAGGGTGCCAGGTGCTCGGGAGATCAAGTGACTTAAGACTTGGGAATTTGCTCATAGACAATCAGGGTTAAGCAATGTGGTGAGAGGAGGGATTAGGGTTTAGGCTATTACAACACAAGGTGATAAGCATTATAATAAGTTAAGTCATGGGTGTCATTGGGTGTCATTAGAGAGAGTCTTAAAGCAAAGCGTATTCACTTAACTGTATTGAACAGCTGATGTCCCGCGCATTTGATACATGCAGAACGTAGTTTTCCATGGTTCAGTCCAGTTCTTGAGATGAGGTATGAAGGACCAGTAGGAGGTGTGCCACTGGAAAGGGGCTGGAAGGAGAACTTGGAAATAGGAGGCAGCGTGTTTGAGTCGTTACAGTACCTGAGGGTGGGTACCACAGGCATCCCGTGGGCAGGAAGCAGAGATGCTAACCCTACAGGAATGCTCAGGATATTTCCGGACAATGCAGAATTGTGTCACGGCAAATGGTAACCACACCACCACTGAACAATGAGACAAATGTACGCAGTTAGTGGAGGTGGGGCGCGGAGCCGCTGCAGAGGGAGCGAAACTTACCTCAGTTTGGTGTAGTGGTCTGAGCATGAACATGGGAACCCTAGGGAACCATCGAAAGAGTCATTCATGTCAGAGAGAAGGGAGGTGGGTTAGAACGGGAAACAGGAACCAGAGACAGCTGCAAGGTGTGGGCTGAGAAATGGGGAAAAGTTACCGGAAGCCGAAAGAGGAGCTTTCAGAAGAGCTGAGTGGCCAATCCCGAAGCTTGTCCTAGGAGTCCTTCCTGTCACCCTCTTTGGGCAGCCTGGTTTACAACAGCACAGCCAGAGTCAAGCACTGTCAGGGATAGCAGCAGATTTTGCTGACTGTGGGGAGTTGTCACCATCAGCCTTGTACAGTGGGACAAATTCTGTCTGGTTTCTGAAGGTATCTGAATCTTTCGGGACCAGAATTACTAATAACTACTGGATGGGTTTTTGGAAGCTGACATCACCAGTGCAAGATAGCAATTTATTAATGAACAATAGGAGAATCAAGGTGTCAAGTGCACAGTAGACATGCAAACTGCTTGAGGAATCACATAAGAGCACAAAGGTGATCAGTTAAGCTCAGGACTAGAGTGCCAGGCCTCATACTATAATGTAAATACACAGCGCATTAATCTCACTGGACTAACCACGGATGAGCAAAGCTCAGTTTACTTACCATTTTGGAAAATGCATCTGTATTTAGTTTATCCACATGTGTTATGTATGCAGCTTACGTACATTCAGAAGTAGCAACTCCATGCCTTAAAGTTGATAAACATTTTCAGTTACCTGAGAAGGCTCCCTGAGGCCTCCTTCAGCCCACGGTGCAGCTGGCCTAGCCTGGCCTGGCCCAGTCACTATGGACTGGCTCAGTTCTTGATTTCATATCCATAGAAATACACAGGACATGCTCCTTGACATCTGACTTCTTGTGACTTATTTTTACTTATACATGTGATTGTGAATTCACTGTTTCTCTTAGATTCAGGAAATAGTGTTAAACTTCTATCAAGATCCTCCCTTCCCAGGAATGACACATGAAGGTCCCAGTTAAGATCTCTCTTGTGGTTTTTGCAGTCTTTTTGAGAATGTAAGTCACTGCCACTAATTTATAGTTCAAAGCTAGTCCCACCCACTGGATACTGTCTGACAATCTGAATGTCTGAGGTTTTCAGCCATACACTTTCCAGAAGTCTTCTGTGTGGAACTGCTTGCATATGGCCCCAGGTGCACCCTGCATTGGGTTGACTTGTTGTGTGCTCAGGTTGTCTCCAAGTCACTCAGAGGTTGTTAAGAGGACAGATGAGATGAAGATGGGATATTGTTTTTTTGTTTCTGGCAACCTATACCTTATTCCTCTCTGTAGGTCATTGGTAACTTTGATATATTTGGAGAGATAGTTGGGAAGAGAATCCCAAGTGATAGTAGTTTGAAGAATCAATAGTGACAAATGTTTCAACAATGAACATAAGAGGAGAAAAAACCTAGATGCTGGAATATTTTAATGTAGAAAAGTCCTGAAATGGGGGAGATTGAAAGTACTATGAAGAACAGTGGTTCAACCTGGAGGTAGGAGATGTGAATAAAGGATGAGAGTAGGTGGGTGAGAATTTTATAATTTGGGACCAAGGAAGTCAGATTTTGAATCTTGAGGTCCTGCTTTTCTTGGTGAAAGCTTGTCTTTGGAGGATGATGAGGGAACAGGGCAGGGTCAGGACCCATAGATGAAAGAAACTGTGATAGTGACAGACACAGGAACACACAGGAGGGCTGTTTCCAGGGCTTGAGGCTCCACTGGAGTTGGAGGTAATGAAACTGCTGTGGCTGCAACTGACATGTTCAAGGTGAGCTTGTTCCACTAGAGGAGATGCGGTTTCCGTGGTGGTGGATGTAGAAACAGGGCTGAAGTGCCGGACCATGAATTCTAGAATGGAGTCCAGCAATGAAAGGCGGAAAGCATCTGAGTTACCAAAAGGAAATGGAGAGGCCTTAATGTGGTCAAAGGGCAGGAGAGTGATGGACTAGAGGGAAATGAGCAGCTCCAGGAGCCAAAGTCCAGGGTGTGACTGTGGGTGTGGTGTTCAAGTGCAGTGAATCTGAAGCATCTTAGTCACTTTCCTATTTCTGGAATAAACTATCAGAAGCTCACAATTTAAAGAAAGAGAGGATTATTTTGGCTCATGGTTGTTAGAAGGTTCGATCCATAGTTGCTGGTTCCAAGGCAGAAAGGATGATAGAAGGGCTTGGTTGGGCAAAGCTGTTCAACTGTGGCAACCAGGGAGTAGAGAGAGAACAAAGGAGTTAGGGACAAGAATCCACTTCCCAGGTTACATCCTCAGTCATCCACCTCCGGCGAGGCTCCACCTCCTCACAGTACATCCGGCTGTGGACTCATCCATGGATGGATCCCGCAGAAGGCTATGACAACTCCATGATCAATAATCACCCTTAGAATACATGCAATTGATTTTGGAGGACGTTTTACATCTGAACCATCATACAAGACTATCAGGTTGGACTCGTCATCCCACTAGATGGGGAAAATGCACAAACAAAGAATTTGTAAGGAGACTCACGTACCCCTCCTTCAGTAGCAATTGACAGAAGGCCAGTCTTGTCTCATGTACATCACCCAACTCATCTTCCCACCTTTCCCCATATTCCCTGGATTACTTCATAGCAATTTCTTAGCTCAAATTAGTTTGTCTATAGAAATGTTAATATATATAAAGTTTAAGGACTTTAAGAACAAATAATTCATTATCATGCATGTAAAATTCAGCATTAACTCCATAATATCACATAATATCTAATCAACATTCAAACTTTCATAGTACTCTTTTATTTTTTATGAAAAAATAAAACATTTTATAAATAAATCATCAGAAATTGACAATAGTTGATATTGTGTGTGATTATCTTCAAAGTAGTTACTCAGACTATATGATACAGACAAAATGATTGTCTAACAAAGAAGAAACACACAGAAAATGCCAAAAAGAACTTCAAATAGTTAAAATAATCATATTTCAGGGACATATGCATACTCATGTTTATAGCAGCACAAACTATAGTCGTAGCTGGATCTTGGAAATGGCATGTATGTCCAGTATGTCCATCAACTGATGAAGACAGCTTAGGAGTGAAAGTTACATTTCTCACTCACTCACGATGCAGAAACACTGCACTGTGCACCAGGCACTGTCCTCACTCTGTAGGGACAAAGCTACAGCTGGCGGTTTGAGGCAAGGATCCGACAATGTAGAATAACAAATAAATTATACTATAGGAAGGAAAGTCATTCTGGGTATAGGCATAGAGTTCAGTCGCGCTGAAGACGTTTGCATATCTGTGTAGCACTTATCCTAACTTACACCTTTTCGCTTAGAAACAACGTATATTAGGAAGAGAGTCAGATTTCTTTAAGTCTCCTCAAGAGAAGCATCTTAAGTTTCAGAGATAACATCACATCTGTGAGGACTTGTGTTAGATTTTGATTCCTGCTGACTGAGAGGGTAAGTCATGAACCACAACTCCTAAAATTATATTTTTTCTGGATTGATCAAGTCTCAAGACTCCAAACGGAGTCTTTCCTAACTCAAGTTAGGAAAACTCCATGCGTATTCAAACTGTACTTTGGTGATTTAATCAGCACAAAGTGGTATTGACAGCCACTGAGTTTGGGGTTTTTGCAAATTTGTTTTCTTTTTGACTCCATTAAAACAGGTAAGCAATGTGTATGATGCATCTGGCACCGCAGTGCGGTTATAGAACATGCTTCCCATAGCCCACATGGTCCAACAGAGTCTCCATTTGTTAGAACAGTTAGCACCAGGGTACTTTTAGCCTGGGATAGTTACAGAGGTCAAAGATTCATTTAGAATTTTTTCATTTATTCTTGTTCTTGTTTTCCTCCTCTACTTGAATAAAAATTACTGTAAGACATATACGAAGTTTAAATTCTGACATTCTATGTGATGAGGAAGTGTTGGATTTAGGTTTATTCAGACTCAAGCCACAATGCAGTTAATGTTTCTGTGCCCAAATACAGGAAAGACAAGAAGTGCTCATTCCTGATGGGTGAAATCTAGAGATCTAGAAAGCTATGGATCCATGCGGAAGAGGAACCAAGGACCAGGAGACTGAGACAGCCGTGAGAGGCTGGCCCTACAAGCTCAGCATGCGTGTTTACAAGTTCACTTCTAGCACTGTCCACCGAGATCACACTTTAACACAAGCTCACAAAAGCTTTCTGGGAAAGGTTCTGCCACAGGCAGTTTCTTAGATGGCTCTTAGCACTGCGCTGAAGGTGGAACTACACTGATCAAGTGGCTCCAACCTGGCATAGCTTGTCATTGAGTAGAATGTCCCTGAATTACACGGCAAGGCTCAAGACAGGGGCTGGGATGTGAGATTCTCTCTGAAAGTGGCTTCCCTCCTACAGGGATGCAGAAAGCTCTTCTTCTTCTCCTTCTCCTCTTTCTCCTTTTCCTCCTCCTTCTTCTTCCTTCTTCTTCTTCTTCCTCTCCTTCTTCTTCCTCTTCTTCTTCCTCTTCCTCTTCCTCTTCTTCTTCCTTCTCCTCCTCCTTCTTCTTCCTCCTCCTTCTTTTCTGTTTTCCTGGATCTCTGTGGCTTACTCTGGGCATTTTGTCAAAAGCACTCAGGGTAGAAAGTCTAACAGTGAGATATTTGATGCCTATCTCCTTTCATGAAACCAAATCCAAGGGAAAGCCGCTCATCCCACCCCCTCTTGTCACCTGCTCCTGTGTCTCTCAGGATGTGGCATGTTGCGTGCAGTCTTATCAGGACCGGAAATTGTATTTCACCTTTTGAAAGGATTGTTCCTCCCTCAGGCCTCCTGGGTAGGGCTCCCCCCCACCCCCTACCCCCGTCTTCTTCTACTGCCACCACCTTGTTCAGCTCAGCTCCGGCCTTGCCCGGGCCTGACCCAACTCGTCCTTCCTCCCTACCTACAAATCAGCTCCCCTTTCTCTCGCTGATGAAACCTGTCTGAAAGTGAGTCAGCTGGGGCAGAAGTGTCAGTTGGAGTAAAGGGATATTTTCGGTTTCACAATAAGGGATACAAATATTGTCTCCCTAAAACAAAGTGAAAAACCAACAGTAGAATCTCGAAAGTCCCATATTTTAACCTACGAATGAGAAGGAGTCAGAGACAGTGTTAAAAACTCTGAGAAGCCCCATCTTTAACAGACACGCCGTAGAAGTGGAGAGAAGGGCTATGAGCTCCACCTGGGCTCAGCTGAGGTTCTGGCAGGCCCAGGCACTAAGCGTGTAAGGACACTTTTCGGCTGCTGGGTGGAGACAGGTGTGCCCCAAAGCTCCTGTCGGTGCATGTCTGTGCGTGTGTCTGCACACATGTGCACATGTCACAGAAGTGGCGGGAGACGAGGGTGGATGAGACAGCGATCTTCTTTAGGAAGAGCTTTCAACCCCCAGGGACTTCAAGGGGTTGAGATCTGAGGATGCTTGACCCCTCCATTCCATTTCATTTCATTACATGTACCCGCATTTCATTTTACATTTTCATCTCCTTCCATCACCTCTTTTCTGAATTCCTCTCCCAATCTACCTGCAATCTTGCTTCTTTCCCAGCTATCCTGCACCCCAGGAGGTGACACCACAGCAGTACTCCTATACTCATCCTTGTCCCAATGGGCCCATTGTTACATCCAAGGTGTAAAACTCTACTCGAGGCTCAGGTCATCTTTGGAGACAGAGCTCCACTGTCCGTGATCGAGGGCAACTCTGAATTCCTGGTCTTCCAAATCAGCTGGGTTTTCAGTTTACCTGCTTAAGCAAACACTGCCCTGGGTGTCAAGCTGGAAACTCCATTCCAGTAGGGAGAGAAGCCAGTGCCAAATCTGGACTCAACTCTGTTCAGACAAAGGGCAGATTAGATTATAAAAGCTAGGGTAAGATATCACGAAATATCCGTGTTAACTAACTGGCTTCATCAATGCAACACTTTCTTATCTTTATAATGGAAATGACTTGAGAACTCAGAGCAAGGCATATGCTCAGTGAAGGTAGGCTCCTGCCAAATTACAGAGCTGGGACTGTTGGCTCTGTCTCATTTATTTATGTACATATGTACCTATGTATGTATGTATGTATGTATGTATGTATGTATGTATGTATGTATGTATTTTTATGGCTACATTTTAAAGAACTGACTCTCAGATCATTTCTATGTGTAGAATCAGCAGGTGGCTTTTCAAAAAAAAAAATCTTTTTTTGTTGTTTCAAAAAGGAATGGAAAGAATTCCCATAGAAAGTTTATCTGAAGCAGATGCTCTGAGGAAAGGGAAGTTAGAGGCCCAGAGCTGGGACGAAGTCCGTGTGAAGGCAAGTGAGCTGAGCCCAACTGCACCGTGGCCTTGGCATCTTGGGCCACTACGGGGAGGCCCGAAGCTTCTCCTTGGTATCCACTCTAGGTTGAGCTTGCTCCTCGGGATGTGGTCCTTCTGGGGAGCTTCATGTCCTGTCATCAGGAGCACAGAGTTTTATGAAAGTGTCCTCTCAACCCTGTGCACTTTCCTGCATCACTGAATGGACCTCCTTCTGCCCACTGTGCAGCCAGGCTGGTCTGGACAGTCCACAGATCTCTTTGCCTTGGTCTGCATGAGAGAGATTACTGGGATTACAGTCATGGGCCACTCTATCTGGCTAACCTTTAAAAAAAAAAAAGAAATAAAAGCCGAGTTATCTCAGTCATTTCAGTATTGGAAAGCTGACTAATACATCCCTAAATGTTGTCTTGAGGCTGAGACTCTGAGGTATGTGGCTATTCCATATCTATCAGTCTCTCTAATTATCACTCCCTTGGGCTCAGACTCTCAATAGCAGCTCATTTCTTAGCCTTGGCCCTGTCCCACTCTACTGCCCCTCTGGACAGTGGTCACAGTAGCTGTCATTCCTGTTCTTTGCTTCCCTTTCCTGTGGCTCTCACCTCCTGAGATGTTTTCCAATCTTTCTCTCCCCATATGTGTAATGCACCACACAGGCCATTGCCTTACGTATGACCCAGTGTGGAGCTTGCCACTCTCAGGATGGAAAATTGTTCCTGGGTTCACTTTACCGCACAAGTCCTACAGCTGTGCTGCAAGGTCCTCCATGACATGGTGGAACCTGCCTCTCAGAATCAGCCATGTGTTCCACACACCCCGTGCACAGTCAGACCCTTTCCAGGCCTGTCTATGCATCCTCATGGTTAACTTCACCAGAATGCCGCCCCCACCACCATATGGAGAAGATCCAGCTCAAGTGCTTGAGTTCTACATGGACCTTGTTCTCCTGTGAACCGGCGGCATGTGTGCTCGCCTCATCCCTCCATAGTGTTGTGCTCTTTCATGTGGAACATAGTGCATACTCTCTACCTATTTCTATTTCTTGAAACTCCATTGCATTTCCTTTGCCGGGGTGCTGTTTGGATAATTTGAAATGACTACAAAAACTATTTGATGACTTCCAGGAGAGCCAGCATTCTTCTATATAACTGACAGAAGTGTATCACAGTAGAAAATGTCTAGTAAGATTTCAGAGTGCATTAGAAATCTTCAAAAAGTGCATCCATTTAATAGTTTGCATTTCTTATGAGTTTATCCTAAGGAAATAATTGTGCAAGAGCAAAACAATGTATGGATAAAAATGTTAATGACTAGTAGTCATTAACACTTTAAGAAAGAACATAAGAATATTCAATCGGGAGAGATAATTTACAACACTGGCTATACACTCAACTATATTGATATAGCTCTGGATTTTGTGTATCTGCTCACCTGTGATTTTTTTTTAAGGTTTTTTTTGAGACAGGGTCTCGCTTTGTAGTTCAGGCTGGCCCTGAGCTCAGCCTCCAACTCACATCACAGCAATCCTCCTGCCTCTGCCTCCTGAGTGCTGGGATTACAGGCATGAGCCACCACGCCCAGCACTGTGGTATGTGACACTGGTTGCTGCTGAGCATGAGTCTCCACGCCCAGTATAGTATGTGGTTACCGGGGCTCGAACCCGGGTCCTTCGCTTGCAAGACAGGCACTAGAACCACTGAGCTAAATCCCCGGCCCTGGTCACCTGTGATTGTTAAAATTATCAGAACGCCTCTCTGCTCATCAGTAGGGTTACACTGTTTTGTTCTCCAACTTCCATCCAAAATACCCTCCCCAGAACTTGAAAACTTCTCCACAGTGCAGATGATAAAGGTGACAATGATTCCAGCAGCTGGATTCCGCATGGTAATGGGGTATGTGCCCGGTACCCATGGTTTTATATGACTCAGACTTTACATTGCTGCCTCTCTTGTTCCCTAAACTGCAGTCTTTCCCGAAGCACATCCACAGGCAGGACTTCTGTGACCCCTGACCTGAGCCGGTGTTCCTAGCTGTTCAGTGCATAGCATGATGTTAGCAGGCAGACACACTGCTAAGCAGTCTATCCCTCTGCTTTCACATCTGAGCAATGGGCTCATCCCCAGACTGTATGCAGCATGGCTGTTCTAAGAACTCACTGGGTTCATACCTGGAGCCATTGCTGTCACCTACCAGGTACCTTGATGCTTCCACTCCTGGTACCTGAATTAACTGTGATGATTTTATTCCTTTATGTGCCAGCTGGTCTCCTGACTATGTCACCACTCCTGATTGATGAAGACACAAGTTACCTTGGAGCTGTGCACCTTGTGTCCCCAGCATGTGACAAAGTGTCTGCACATAGGGGATGTTCCCTAATCATAAATAAAATTAAATTATCTCTCTGAAATATCGATCAGACGTGTGAAAATCTATAGGCAAACCACAGTATTTATATATTATACAAAAATGTATTTATATTAAAATAAAAAGGGAAACAATACTAAAATATTCTTGTAACCCTAGACTTTTGGATAATAGGCAAATTTTGTTTTCTTTCTAACAGGTCATTCATTTTTGGCAAAGTTCTGTGCCACATACAGAACTAACCTCTTAATCACAAAAGGCCCTTAAAAAGAATTTTGTCTAAAATTCTGATGATATATCTGGACTTAGTAGAATTGCAGGATACCTATTTGCGAACTTAAGAGAACAGAAATGTCTCGGTTTTAGAAAAAAACCAGGGCACCCAGATGAGTTTTAACAAGGTCAACTTTCTTTGTGCCTTCTAATTAAAAATAAAAGTGAGGCTAATCCTGGTGGATTAAGGAAAGTTAGTTGGCTATCTTTTCTATAAGCACCTTCAGAGAAAAATTGTTCCTGTGGTAAGGATGCCATCTGGTTGCAGCCTTTAATTAGATTTTGTCTAGAGCTAAATGATCCTGAACTAGTGCTTCTCTACAGCGCTGTTAAAAATAGAAAATCCCTTGATACTCTGACATCAAAGGTCTGGGATAGAGTCCAGGGGTCTGTACCAGCTGAAACTTATCATTAGGTGAGTCTGGCTTCTGGGCACAGCCTGGGGAAGAGAAAACAGGACTGCTCAGACACATTCAGATCAGGATTCACTCGCAGAGGTCTTATCCCAATGGAGCCCTAAAGGTGATTTCAAGAGAGAATTTGCAAGGAAATTTTTGAGTTTTTCACTCCGAAGCCTGGCTTCCTTCCTCTGAATGATACAGGTCGATTTTCTCCCCTTAAGTGGTGGGATCACCCATTTCCTCTTCCAGGGTGGTACTATTGTTGGTTTATTCACCTTGGATACTGGAAGATGAAGAGAGACAACAGGTGGGACCAGTGTCCAGGATTACACACTCAGCGAGAAGAGTCCGGGCGACATGGCTCCAACACCTGAGCCTTTTGGTCTCTGGGACAGAAGATCCTCAGACCAGTGGCAGCATTCCAGGGACACACGATACTCCCAGAATGACAGAGTCATTTTAACAAGGACCCTATTCACTACATATCACATGCCAGGCACTCAGCAAACATCTGCTAAGTTAATGAATGATCTTGACTAGACCTGTGGAACTACAACACAATAAGTGTGTGGTTTTCTTTATGAATTTGATGAGCTAAAAAGTTTTTGCTTTCTCTTCTGAGCTCAGTAGTTCTTCTTGATAACCACTAATCTAGGAAATACAGGCCAGTTTTCAGCCCTAAACTCTGAAACCCTGGCCCCGTGTTTATCAGCTACAGATCGTATATGAAGCTGTTGACCACATAAGTTTGTTTCTGATGGATCCAGTGGGCTTTTAAATAGCTTTCATGTTTATTTATTTACTGATGCAAATTCTCTATCCTAAGAGTTAGTTCCCACTGTGCTGTGATATTTAGCTAATATTTAATTATTCAGTCTTATAATTTTCAAGGACCTACATAGTTGACTGTTAAAAGGGAAATGTGGCATTGAGAGGAATTCGGGCAGAGCTGCATCCACTTTTGTAGTCAGTGGAGAGCATCACCCCACAACTACCGCCGGAGTGAGACTGGCATGGACTTCCAATCGCAACTTCTTCGTAGTCTTACGAAAGTGACGTGGAAAGACATTTTGCCTTCTCACCTTTGTTTTCTGATTTAAGGAATGTACACATTTCTCCAATCCCTTTCTCTTTGGAGATTACATATTTGTGTTGCTATTAAAATTATTTTTATTTTCCTTGGTCCATGTTCCATCTTTCACCAACAACTCTCTGACTACTGATGGCAAAGTGGGGTCCATAGAGGAGTTAGGTAAGTAGACATCTCAGTGAAATCAAAGATGAAGTACGGAATAAACATTTATTGGCATTTATCTGAAAAGAGCCCTGCACACCCCACCGAGTACTAATTTCCTCTTTGATCAACCAGTAGCAGAATAAATGACCGAGGCCAGGGCCTCTGGATTCGCATCTCAGCCACCCCTTCACACAACCTGACTGTCCTATTCTCGCTGTACATCTTTTCCAGAAAATAATTATCCCTAAGTTTGCTTCTAGTCTTATAATTTCACAATATCCCATCCTGAGATCCCATGTTAGTATATTAATAATATCTGGAATGTATTTTGAACTCATAAATATGTATTTAAAGATCTTATTTACCTTATTTATATATATATGTGGGGATTTGTCTTATTGCATAGTTTTGGAAGAAGTGGTCTCATTCCTTCTGTGAGCATGGCCTCCCTTAGAGGAGAGTTTCTGCTATGTTGATAAATTACTGTGCACAATAGTTTGCAATAAGGAGGAGAGGAAGGTTGGGAAATAACAAAACGTCAGCATTGAGTTCTTGCATCAGGCAGCAGGTTAGGTGTGATGAGGTCTCTGCACTGAACCCTTATGTTGTCAGCTCTATCTACCAGCCCCAGGCTCCATGCCAGGAGGTTACATCACAAATACTTCAATACTTTAAATCTGTCCTAGGTTCCACCTGGAGAGAGCTGGCATCAGGTAGTTACTTAGTGTTTTCTTAATTATCTAAAATGATTTGACAGTCTAGGTCTTTGGAACAGAAGTTCTTCTATACAGAAAAGTTCTGATCATTTCAAAGTGACATTATTTTTTAGATAACTTCTCTCTTAGGTTTACAAAGTTTTGTCAGTCAGAATTCAGTATGGCAAGTAAAAACCACTTCAGTTGTTTTCCTTTTTACCTTTCCTTCCTTCTCTCCCTCCCTCTTACCTTCTTTTCCTTCTTTTCTCCCTCCCCCCTTCCTTTCTTTGTAATGCAGGTATTGAACCTAAGACCTTGCATAAGGTAGAAAAGTCTTCTGCCACTAAACTACAACCAGCTCTAGTCTAGGTACTGTAATTCAGGAAAGGATTTAATGCAGGAAATTAAATCCTACAAAATTATTGGAAAAGCTGAAAGAACAAGTTCAGAGTTAGCTCCCTAGGAATGGTTCTGAGTGTGGAGGACC